>APFE030801930.1:40733-113885 GCA_000404065.3 Pinus taeda
ATGATTGACTCCATAGGCCCAATGGAAACTTATGTAATGTTTATCCAGCCTTCATATTTGTTAATGTTATTCCACAAGAGTTAGCCATCTTATTATTAGTCAAAATCAATAACCCTTTTGAGAGAGCCCTCTCAGGCTAAGGAGGCTAAGACTTAGTCAAAAGATTGCTTTGAAATAGTTACTTGAAGTCTTCCCGGTCTGCAGCTTTCTAGGGTTTGATTTTGAGATAACATTTTGGTGCGTCTGCCGGAAGCCTAAAGATTATTCATTCCCGAAATCAAAGAGACTGTTCTGAGGGTAGCAGGAGCTCAGGAGAATTTTTGAGGCTGCAAATCTACCTTGGCGACTCCATTGTTGAAGAATTCGAAATTCATAGATTCATGGTGATTCCGCTGGAATTATGAAGGACCCAGATGCTACCATTCTTATTTCAAGGTATGCATGCATAAATTTTTCAGGAATTCATGGTTTCCCAAACCATTTTCCCAAGGATGCATATTTTCTAAGGAATGGTCCAAAATTCAATGGAGAAGATTTGAGTTTAACTTTGAAGCATATATCAGATTTTTGTGATTTTACAGAGCTTCTTAGAGTTAAACATGAGGATGTTTGCATTATGTTATTTTATGACTCATTTCAAGGGAAATGTAAACGGTGGATTGAAAGCTTTCCTGCCAAATCCATTAAGTCATTTCAAGACTTTTGGCTTATGTTTTTGGAGGAATGGATAGATAGATCAGATGCGGTGGCAAAATCTCCTTCAATTCAAGGTTTCAAACAATGGAATAATGATCATAGTAATGGAGAAAGAGATGAAAATTTTTCTTTGTCCTTGTCCTCGTATCTAAAATCATTTGAGTGTAAGACAGAGGATAAGATGAAATTTTTGGATGAAGTTGCTGAGGACATTGAGAAAGACATTGAAGGTTTAAAGGGTCAAATACAGTCATATAGTCTTCATAATCATGATCATTATTTGCAGAAGGTTTCTATGTCAGAACACAAGGAGAGGGTGTTGCTTCCTTTCTCTTTCATGATTGAGGAAAAATACACTGTTATGGATGATCCGTTTGCACAACCAGAAAGTTATGAAAATCATCAAGCTGATTATGTATTCTGGGATCCTATAGCTAAATACATGGAAGGGTTTTACTCTCCAGTGTTTCAGTTTTTCTATGAAGATCAGAGGCAATTTCAGTGGCAGTGGTCATCACAATATCATAACGGCTCTGAACTCCAATGCAGTCAAAAAAATCAAATATCAGATAAGACAAATGATTGGCTACATTGGAAATTTCACATTGATTGAGCTACAAGTGGAGATTGCAGTTGATAGGGTAGGTAGGTAGATGCAAATAAGTTCAAGGTTGATTGAACATTTTTTCAGTAGATGTAGATTTATTTCTTCTACAGTGATCATCAAGCTTAAGCCCGAGGTGAAGGCCCAAGAAGCTAGAGAAAGATGCTCGTCAAGCAAACCTATGTTTATCATAAAATGGATAAAGCACTAGACCTACGAGTTCTTAGTGTACTACAGGAGCACACTATCCCAGGTGGAGCCACTGTTATCACTTAAGAATTCTAATACCAAAATGTTTCACATTAGTTTATGGTAAAAGTCAATGCTAGTCTAAGTTTGATGTTTGTTTGCCTTAGAGTTTGAGTCTTAGGAGTCTTGAGTCAAATATGCATTATCATTCATCACTGGACATTCTCATTCATCACCGGTCTCATAGCCATGTGTCCACATGAGCAGTTATTTATGCTGCCTTTACTTAAACAAGTGCCAAATCTCAGAAAAATCTTATCAGGTTGCAAGTTTCGAAAGGGAAAGGTCAGGTCAAAGAAGGTAGAAGTGAATCATCTACAGGAGAAGACACAGAGAGCCTTGCGGAGAAAGCCCCTGATATGCTCACTGCGTGGAAAGAATCCTTTCTCAAAGCCTTTAAGGTTATGGATAAGGAGCTCAGGTTTCATCCCACCATTGATTTCTTCTGCAGTGGAACCACCGTTGTGACTCTTTTAAAACAGGGAGAAGACCTGGTGATGGCTAACGTAGGAGACTCACGAGCAGTTCTGGGCACGAGAGATGATGATAATTCCCTGAAAGCAGTGCAGTTGACTGTGGATTTGAAGCCCAATCTGCCAAAGGAAGCTGAGAGGATTAAAGAATTCAAAGGACGGGCTTTTGCACTACAAGATGAGCCTGACGTGGCACGGGTGTGGTTACCCCATGACGACTCTCCTGGTCTGGCAATGGCAAAAACATTTGGAGATTTCTGTCTAAAGGATTTCGGTCTTATTGCTGTGCCTGATATTTCGTACCATCGTCTCACAGAAAGCGACGAGTTCATTGTACTGGCCACTGATGGGGTATGGGATTTGCTCTCTAACAAGGAAGTGGTAGATATTGTGGCATCAGCTCCTACTCAAGCAACTGCAGCCAGATCTTTAGTTGAATTCGTTGTTCGAGCATGGAGACTGAAATACCCAACTTCCAAAGTAGATGATTGTGCAGTAGTATGCCTTTTTCTCAGTGGTCTTCCTTCAATTTATGACGCAAAAGCAAGTAAGGATACGATGACTTCAAAAGAACAACCTTGCCCTAAAGAGGCTATTCCAGGGCCAGTCACTACACTGTCAGAAGGAACAATAAAAATAGATGAGTGCTCTGCAGATGGAGAGGATAATAGTCCTAGATTAGGCCGTCTAAATACTGTAAGAAATAATGTGAATGATGTTGTCAAAAATCGATCAGAAGCAGTTTCAGAAATAATTGAAACATCCACCACAGATTTACTGAAACACCCAGAGAGGTCTCAATCCCGTAGAAGCCTTGCTGAATGTCTCTCTGTGACTGATGAGGATGAATGGTCTGCACTAGAAGGTGTTAGTAGAGTGAATTCACTTCTGAATCTTCCGAGGTTTTTGACAGGAGAAAGAATGTCCGGAGGTTTGAGGAAGCGGCATTGATTGATTAGTAAAGTCATTCAGTTTCAAGTGCTGCAACAATTTGTTATATTACATTATTTCAAGCTCCAGCCTCCTACAGGATATAGTTGAATACCTGGGAGGGAGGTGATTTTGTAACAATATCTGTTTCTTTGCTGAAGGTATTTTGAAACCATGGAAATTCATAACACGTGATGTCTAAACTCGAGTTTCAAGGTTCTATTCCTTTAATGTTGAAGGAAGGAACTGGATATGGATTCTTGTTATGTTGTCACTCTCGCACATAAAAGCAAATGCAAAGGGAAGAGTTAAGCAGAAGACCTCTGAGGGCAGAAATTAGCATGCGGCTAAATTATGAGCCGGATGCAGAGACTGATATAAATGTTAACTTGTCCCCTGGTGTGCGGTCAGTTAAAAATTTGAGGCCTGGGAGGATATGTAGACGTCTGTGGAAAGAAAATGAGGAATTAGACTACACTAAAACAGATGACCATGGAAGTTCCATTTCAAATCAAATTCTTGTTGAGAATGTAAATTATGTGGGAGAAATATTGTGACTGATCAAATTGAAGTATTAGATACAGAAATTGCCCCGATCAGTGAAAGTTCCAAAACTAACATCTTCGCTGGTCTACATTGGCTTTGCACTCGTCTCAACTGGTATAATGCTTTCAATTATCTTTTGGGTTGTGTACAGTAAGAAACACCGACGCAGAGATGGATACTATAAGCAGCATGCTGATGGTCAATTCAGGGCTAGAAGACAACAACAAATCTTTATTTGAATTATGTTTACAGGTCTTGTCATGAAGTCTGAAACATTATACTGAAAAGGGTCCTGATACATTTTTATTTAATGCTAAAATTTGACATATTGGGGTGGACTACCAAGACAATGCTTTAAACCTCTTATGTCAGGCAGCTGTTGAAGCTTCAAAGATTCTTAATCTCTCAAGCAGGGAACACTTTAGTGGACCTTATGGGGAGGATGTTGTCTTCATTGAAAAGCTTCAGGACACATGAAAAGAGACATTTCAAGATAATGAAGCTCAAGACAGTCAGATTTTGGGTTGAGACTGTGTTTTTGGAATTACCCAGCAGTTTCGTAGCACGCTACGAAACTGCTGTAGGTGATGATTTTAACGCATACAAGGAACTTTTGCCTACACACATGTCCATCAATGCAGCCTACAACACATCAAGAACGTGGCAGTGTTCCATATCTTGGGTTATTAAAGGCTGGAAACATGTTGTTATACATTCAAGCAAATTGAGGAAAACAGGAGCCGAGAAGCAAGGGACATCTCCTAATACTACTGGGCAGTTGAAGATTCAGCGTTCAAGGTCAATATGGAGTATTAAACATCCAGCTTATCCAAATCGAAAGAGGACCAGGTGTCAAAGAACAAGGAGAAGCCACTTTTGCATGGAGAATGGAGTTAGAGTCATAGTTAATTTAGAACTCTTTAAAATTCCAGTCAGCACTTTATTGTATTTAATAGTTAGTTAAATAGCTGATTGGTGTCATTAGAGATAGTTATCGAGTTATCAAATTCCCCTCATGCTGGAGGAGGAAGCTCGAATTAGTTAGAATAAGGATCCTATAATAGCTGGAAAAACAATTTAATGGGGTTGGAAATTTTATAACAGAGTACTGTTTTGGCTCATGTAAAGACCCATTTTCAGTAATATAAATTATCTGCTTTTCTTCTCAGGATTCATGAAGGATTTCCATGTTCAGAATGTGTGATTTGTTCTTTCCTTAATGTCCTTTACAGTTGCATATATGTGTAATCACTCAGAATTCACTGATTGTGCTCTGATTTCCTGTATGCATGTATAAACTGTGGTTTTATATGAGTTGTGTTCTGAACATCTAAATGCTAAGTGCCCTGACTTCTATGTAAAGGCAGTGTCATTGTTTACCGAAGTTTGATTGACTCCATAGTCCCAACGGAAACTTATGTAATGTTTATCCAGCCTTTATATTTGTCAATGTTGTTACACCACAAGAGTTAGCCATCTTATCATTAGTCAAAGTCAATAACCCTTTTGAGAGAGCCCTCTCAGGCTAAGGAGGCTAAGCCTTAGTCAAAGATTGGTTTGAAATAGTTACTTGAAGTCTTCCTGGTCTGCAGCCTTCCAGGGTCTGATTTTGAGATAACAGGTTTCATGCTTGGGTCATCATTTTTTAGGTCATAGTCCCCATGGAGGAAATTTAGGATTTATTTTTAGTCATTAGAGTCATTGTGCATTAAAAGAGACCCTTTTTGGGCTTTTAAATCATGTAAAAAGAAATATTTTTTATTCAAAAATGAATTTAGTCTCCTCCACACCAAGTCAGACTCAAGAATATCAAGTCGACCTCAAGGCAAGTAATTCTACCTCCCTAGAAGGCTATAAATACAAGTCAGTTCAAATTCATTTGGAGCATCTCTCTCTCTCTCACACAGATCAATTTCTGAATCTGAAAGCTGGAAAAGTGCAAAGTTGAGAAAGGGCTAGAAGAAGGGTTGGAAATAAGTGAGAGTTTCTCGAAGGAGATAGAAGACCTCAAGATTGAAATTTTGGGACAACTCTCACCCAGTTCTAAGGTGTATCAAGGGATATTAAAGTTTTTATAGTTTGGTTGAAGCTATTGTTGCTACTGTTGCTGGGTCGAAGATGTTGTTGATGCTACTAGGTCAAAATTGCTTTGGAAGGACTATCATTTGCAAGAAGGATTAAAGGATGAATTGGTGTGGATGAAGTATATATCTAGACCTAGAGTCTTGGATTATCTTGAGAAACTATTGAAGGAAAAATTGTTGACTAGGTTTTCCCCTAGATAGGGGTTTTTTCCTAGCTAGCCACCTACATCTGTGTTCTTGTGTCACTATTTTGGTAATTGCTTGATAAACTAAAATATAAAAAGAAGGACATAAAGATAAAATAATCACAAGAAATTATCTCTATTAGAAAATATTTCTTTTTTATTTTATTTATAACATGTTATGGATGACTAAACTACAATAGAAATATGCTCAAGAACATGAGTTTTCCGATATTGGAGAATAATTTTCTATTTGGATCATACAGGGAAAGAGATCATCAACGAGAAAATAAGAAGCGAAAAAGATCGCATTTTTCAGTATCAATCGTGAGGGAAGGCATCATGACCTAGCATTCATTTTCGCCATCTTTGAAAATCTACATGTTTCTTTTGAAAGTTGTATCACCATGACTAAAAGTCACTAGTGCCCGTCATTATGGAAGATCTTTTGCTATTTCTCCTTCTTTCATTCATTTTTGTGCCTACATTCTATATTCGGTGAATGATGGCAGTGGATGGATTTTCATTCACACATGGAAATTCAATGCTCAATAAAGATTTTCCGGTGATCTCAACTACTTTGGTTTCCAAGGGGTCAATGGATTAGTCAGCTACTCTACACTACATGTAGACAGTTCAGAGACTCTTCTACAGTCAGGAAAAAATCTTCAAAAACAAAGGGAGGAATGGACAATCTGGAAGTCCGCATCTCCTAGTAAAGTATATAATGACTTGGAAAGGTGGACGTGTTCGTATAGCTATTGTATTCCACGAGGATAGCCTCCAAAGGCTCCGCATGATTCACAACATTCATAACCACGTTGTGCAACTCTACTTCATTGGTTTTTTTGTCAATGTCGATGCTTACAATTACATTCTTGCAGCGCACAAACGGGAATGGCGGCATAATGTTATGGAACCCTGTCACCAGGAGCATGTCTCCCACTCTGTACCGGTACAGTCCTTTGTGTGAATGAGAAGATCCAATGTAAGAAATACACAAAATTAGGAATGGAAACTATGAATCTTTCACATTTTAAAATGAAAAATGCAAAAACGGACGCTCCCGCAAATTAAACAATTGATGTACCACTATGAAGGATCAACTTAATCCCGAGAAGCTCCTGCGAGATACATACTATGAATAAGGTTAGAAAGTATCGAGAAGAAGTGGTTGTTGGGAATTTATGAAAATTCCATAACAGATAGAAAAAAAAATGCTCTGTTTTAACACTATGTTTTTAACACAGAATACTGAAAATCGTTTGCTGGAAACGGTGTTTCAGCAACGCAGTTTGGTGTTGCAGCAACGTAGTTTGATGTTGCAGCAACGCTGAAACTGGTGTTTTAGTAACACACAAGAAAAGGAACTTCTATTTATAAACAGTAAACCAACTGATACAAAAACATCTTCCTCACACAGAGGGATTTCACAACTACTGTTACAAAACATCTTCCTCTTAACAGAGGGATTCACCAATCTATGTTAAAGAGCATCTTCCTCTTTAACAGAGGGATTCACCAGTTAATGCTTAAGAGCATCTTCCTCTTTAACAGAGGGATTCACCAAGGAATGCTTCTGTTCCACACAAATAACATCTACCTCTTAACAGAGATATTTCAACATGCCTGCTTCAGAGGCACTTCAATCTGTGTATACCTGCAAATTGACACTGCTGTGTCTGCACTGCTATGCATTAGAAACAAGAAAAATACTTTGTCTCTGTTTTGAACTTTTTACACTGTTGTGTGTAAAACTCTCGATACATTTATGCTGCTGCATATTCCATTACAAAAACTCTGTCTCAGCATTGCTGTCTCAGCACTGCTGTTTCAGCACTCTGTCTCAGCACTGTGTTTCAGCAACTCTATCTCAGCACTGCTGTTTCAGCACTGCACTGTTGTGCATAAAACAACTTCTTAAATTACCCTTGCACTGTTGCGCATTACTTTCACATTAAACAACAAAAATACGCACTGCGTGCTCCCCTTCATTGATTACAATCGCACTGCTGTTGGCCTCACTTGCATTTCAGATGCAAACAACAAAAACTGTGTTGCTGCGTTTCTACCCTTTCTCACAGCAAACAATCATAAAACAAATTACATTCAAATCTGCACTGTTGTGCGTTTCACTATTCTGGAGACATTTTTCTTCATGCTGTTGGGTGCTCTCCTTTGCTCTCTATCACTGCATCTTGCATTCACACTTCTACACTGTTGCGATTCTCTTTTTATTTCATTTCAGTCTCTTGCACTGCTATGCATAAAAGCTTCATTCATCTGAGCTCATGCTGCTGCACATTCTTTTCAAAAGCACAGAAATTACATTCGAATGCTGCTGTGCTGTATTGCAGAGAGATTAACATTGTTGCCACACTTCTTCTATGCTGCTGCTCATTACATTAAAACAACACACCAGAAAAACTGCTTAAAATTATTATGACAAGACTGGAAATTAAAACAAGGTATGGAGCAGCAGACAAATAAAGCTAATTCCTGAGATTTCTGGATGTTGCGGTACATTCCCCATGCCCGCAATAAAACCCGTTGTTTACTATTTTTACCAACTCTGCCAACCAGAATAGATACATCAATTAATTCACTGAAACTGGTGGTCAAACAAAAGGCTTTTACTTCTCGTCAAATTAATTTGCTACAGACCTGTACATTCAATCAGACAGCTGCCCATCCATATCGCACGGCTCTATCTGTTGAAGTTTACATTCTGGGGAAAACTGCTTTGGCAAAACTGCAGTCCACGTCTGCTATTTTAATTTGTGCTGGGAAGCGTACTGGTTTTTCTAGAAATGGTACGCAGCAGGGGAAATTAATATTTCAACACTCCCCTTTAATTTCAACTGCTGGGTTAAAATTACAGTTCCTTTTGCTTGCTCTTGGCATAAGCTTCTTAACATCTTTCTCATTCAAACTGCTTGACATGCTACTGCTGTAGCTGCCACATATTCTGTCTCTACTATAATGATCAAGAATTACAGGCTCCCCCTAACTGTATGCATCGTCTCCCTTTGGCAAAGTCTTCTAAAAAAATACTTAGATTGGTGAGAGAGCTCAAAGGAATTTCAAACTGTATTTCCTTCCTTCTCCATACTTGTGTAACTTTCTTCTTTTGTGTGGGTCTAGCTTGCATAGGAGCCCATGTTAAATTACAATCACGTGCCATATGCCTAATGCTATGACACTTGAAACATTCTACATTGTTCATGAGTAAGATTTCATGATTTCTTCCTGTAAAATTGTTTCTTGGAGGTTGTCGGAGACCATAACATCTATTTCTATGAAATGCTCCACAGTCTTTTGCCCTATGACCAAAATTTGAACAAGAATAACAATAACCAAAAAATGAACTTTGGTACCTGGTAGATAGTGGTTTCCTTGACATACTTCTAAAGCTTTTCTGCATTGAGATCCTTTGATGATAACCATTGCCTCCTGCCTCTTTGTCATCATCAACATTTCTTCTTGGAGCTGGTTTTCTACTTGGAGTAGGATTTATTCTATTGTAGCCTTGATTTTTCTCCTTGCCTTTGCTGGAACTAGGAGAATCACAATTTCTTTCTGCCTTCTTCACATCTCCTTTGCTTAAAGAATTTTCATTCTTGTTTGAGGGTTCAGCTACATACCCGAGTCTTGATTTATCAGATGGAGATCTGTGATAGCTGAGCAAGTCATACAAGGCTTGAGAGCTCTTCATGATTTTGTTCATCCCTTGAACCTTTTTTCCGAGGAGGACAATCTCTTCTTCCAATATTTCACAGTCATTATTATTCTTTGCAAGTTGTTCCTCAGTTTCTTCCTTGCTACGAGTAGCTTCAGCTGCTACTATTTTAAGGGAGATGATATCTGACTTCATTTTGAGGATTTCTTCATTCTTTTCTTGACTGCTCTCCATTTTCTTTTCAGCTCCTTGTGCCTGTTTCCTGGCTTCTTGTAATTCAGACTTAAGGGAGGAGACCTCTACCTTGTACTGTCCAATCTCTTCTACAAGTTTGTTCACTCTCTTGTGCCTTTGTTCAAGTTGACTTGACAAGATATCTTCCTGCTTCTTTGCTTTATTCAATTGATTTGTCATGGATATGACTTCTTCATGATGCTTCATTTTGCTTTGATCAAGTTCCTTCTTAAGCTTGGCAAGCTCTTCATCTCTTTCTTGTACTTGAAGCTTGATGAGGTCTACTTTCTCATTTTCAGCTTCTATGATGGGTACAGGATCTCCTTCTTGACTGATGGTCATGGTCAGTGCTCCCTTTGAGTGAAGGTCATGAAGTTTGTCCCATATATCCTTTGCTGATGAATATTTTCCTAGATTCTTTTTTACAGAATCAGGTAGCCCATCCAAGATTGTCTTTGCTGCTTTTGCATTGTACTCCTTGGATTCTCTATCCGTCTTGCTATCATCAATCACTGATTCCCAAATTTCAATCCCTTCAAATTGTAAGAAAGTCCTCTTTTTTATTTCCCATATATCAAAGTTTCCATTGAACCTTGGAGCCTCAAATAGAATACATTCAAATTGATTGTTTTCTATTTTAGTGGTAGAGGGAGACACATCCTTAGGAGGATTGGAGACTTTCTTCTTTGACCTTGCCATTTTTTACTGTGCCTCAAAATACTTGACTGTGTATTTTAAAAACTCACTGTTTCTTCAGCAGTAATACAAAAAAAAACTTTGAGGAATACCTGGATTCTTTTGCCTGAGTCTTCACTCAGCTGGAGAATCTGCTGTAGCAATAAACCCTTCCTTCAGCTTCTTTGACACTTCAAAGGGCCTGGACTAGCTCTGATACCATGTTGGGAATTTATGAAAATTCCATAACATATAGACAAAAAAATGCTCTGTTTTAACACTCTGTTTTTAATACAGAATACTGAAAATCGTTTGCTGGAAACGGTGTTTCAGCAACGCAGTTTGGTGTTGCAGCAACGTAGTTTGATGTTGCAGCAACGCTGAAACTGGTGTTTCAGTAACACAAAAAAAAAGGAACTTCTATTTATAAACAGTAAACCAAATGATACAAAAACATCTTCCTCACACAGAGGGATTTCACAACTGCTGTTACAAAACATCTACCTCTTAACAGAGGGATTCACCAATCTATGCTAAAGAGCATCTTCCTCTTTAACAGAGGGATTCACCAGTCTATGCTTAAGAGCATCTTCCTCTTTAACAGAGGGATTCACCAAGGAACGCTTCTGTTCCACACAAATAACATCTACCTCTTAACAGAGAGATTTCAACATGCATGTCTCAGAGGCACTTCAATCTGTGTATACCTGCAAATTGACACCACTGTGTCTGCACTGCCGTGCATTACAAACAAGCAAAATACTCTGTCTCTGTTTTGAACTTTTACACTGTTGTGTGTAAAAATCTCAATACATTTATGCTGCTGCATATTCCATTACAAAAACTTTGTCTTAGCATTGCTGTCTCAGCACTCCTGTTTCAGCACTTTGTCTCAGCACTGTGTTTCAACAACTCTATCTCAACACTGCTGTTTCAGCAACTCTATCTTAGCACTGCTGTTTCAGCACTGCACTGTTGTTTCAGCACTGCACTGCTGTGCATAAAACAACTTCTTAAATTACCCTTGCATTGCTGCGCATTCCTTTCACATTAAACAACAAAAATATGCACTGCGTGCTCCCCTTCATTGATTACAATCGCACTGCTACTGTGCCTCACTTCCATTTCAGATGCAAACAACAAAAACTGTGTTGCTGCGTTTCTATCCTTTCTTACAACAAACAATCATAAAACAAATTACATTCAAATCTGCACTGCTGTGCGTTTCACTATTTTGGAGACATTTTTCTTCATGCTGTTGTGTGCTCTCCTTTGGTCTCTATCACTGCAACTTGCATTCACACTTCTACGCTGCTGTGCTTCTCTTTTTATTTCTTTTCAGTCTCTTGCACTGCTATGCATAAAAGCTTCATTCATCTGAGCTCGTGCTGCTGCACATTCTTTTCAAAAACACAGAAATTACATTCGAGCGCTGCTGTGCTGTATTGCAGAGAGATTAACATTGTTGCCACACTTCTTCTATGCTGCTGCTCATTACATTAAAACAACACACGAGAAAAACTGCTTAAAATTATTATGACAAGACTGGAAATTAAAACAAGGTATGGAGCAGCAGACAAATAAATCTAATTCCTGAGATTTATGGATGTTGCGGTACATTCCCCATGTCCGCAATAAAACCTATTGTTTACTATTTTTACCAACTCTGCCAACCAGAATAAATACATCAATTACTTCACTGAAACTGGTGGTCAAACAAAAGGCTTTTACTTCTCGTCAAATTAATTTGCTGCAGACCTGTACATTCAATCAGACAGCTGCCCATCCATATCGCACGGCTCTATCTGTTGAAGTTTACGTTCTGGGGAAAACTACTTTGGAAAAACTGCAGTCCACATCTGCTGTTTTAAATTGTGCTGGGAAGCGTACTGTTTTTTCTGGAAATGGTACGCAGCAGGGGAAATTAATATTTCAACAGTGGTCCCCTCGCCATAATGGTTTCACGATAAGATAGGTTAAAATTCTATCTTAGGGGCCTATTTCTCTATCTATTTGACATTGGACATTGATACCACCGCACCCATTCTCTGAAATAGGTTCTAAAATTACATATATAAACCTTTGAAATAACTTATAATTTCTTTACACCTCAGGACTGGAATCATGTCGTTGTCTTGATAAGTGCCAATTCAAAGACGATAAGAGCATAAAGTCATTGCGGGGTAATCTAATGGTTGAATTGAGGGTATTAGCCATGACACGCCACCAAAATTTAGTTTGAAAGTTGGTTTACTGCAACAACCCCGTAATGGTTTCTCTATTGATGGAGATGATGCTGAATGGAACCTTCGCGAGGCAAATACAAGCGAAAATTCTCGATTGGGAAACTGTGAACCCAAAAAGCTATATACTTTTCTCGAAAAGCTATTTGGAACCTGAGAATGTGTGAGACGTTTGCTAGTTTGTTTGTGCAGAGCTATCTGAAACCTCAGAATCAATGTGTGAAATTTGTTTAGTTTGTTTGTGTGCAAAGGTTTGAAAGTTCGGCATAAGCAAACTTTCACACACACAATTAAACTAGAAAAATTCCCCACATTGGTTATCTAGTTCCACATAGCTCTAAAAATTAATATAATAATTCAATAAAATAATTTAATAATTTAAATAATAATTCAATAAAAATAATATTATATTTTGATTCAAATTATTAGCATAAAAATCCAAATTTAGATATCTTCTGGTTGGGAATCATTATTGTTGTTAGATCAAAACCCTTAGGTCTTAGTCAACGATTGCATCACCAGAGATAAGTATCCATGAGAGGTAGTTAGTCCATGTCACGAAACACTTGGGGAGAAACACTTGGGGAGAATTAGTTTATCCAATGTCCAACAATCTCCCCCCAATGGAAGTTGTGTGTATCGAACTCGTGACCTATGCTCTGATACCACTTGTTGGGAATCACGATTGTCGTTAGACCAAAACCCGCAAGGGTTGATCAACGATCACATCACCAGAGATAAGGATCCACAAGAAGCGTTAGTCCATGTTATGAAACACACAGGGAACGTTGGTTTATCTAATGTCCAACATTTCTTTCTTTAACTTTTTTCTAGATTCTTTGAAGAGTCGTCATTTTTTGAGATACAAATAATATAACACAAAAAAAATTCCAAGGTCATTGAAGAGTGCTCTTTCTTTTCAATGTGCAAAAGTTTTCTA
Organism: Pinus taeda; assembly: GCA_000404065.3. Taxonomy (NCBI): domain Eukaryota; kingdom Viridiplantae; phylum Streptophyta; class Pinopsida; order Pinales; family Pinaceae; genus Pinus; species Pinus taeda. The sequence continues at coordinate 54,269 of APFE030801930.1, forward strand.
GTTTGTTTTTGTGCAGAGGTTTGAAAGCTCGGCATAAGAAAACTTCCGCACACGGATTATTTGGTTCCACATAGCTCTAAACCTCAATATAATAATTCAACAAAATAACAATTCAATAAAAATAATAACATAGCAATAGGATTTATAATCTACTCGCAAATATATGTGTAACCCGAGAATTAAAGTGTGCAAGGTTTTCTAGTTCGTTTGTGCGGAACTATGTGAAAGCCAAGAATCAATGAGGCATCACTGTGATGTTTAGATTATCGAAATAAAGACTAATTTTTGCAATGTTTATGAATATTCTAATAACTTTATAATGGGTGGACTCAACTCTCCACAACTCTCCAATATATAATGTAATTATTTTCTAAAATTGTTAATATTTTTTAATCATCATTTGATTCCACTGTGAACAATGAATGATTAATGGTTCATTTACTACATGTGAGTTTTGCTTGCATGGAGCTTTCAACACGGTAAAAATTTCGCACAAGTCGAGTAATTAATATAAATAAAACAACATTGCAATATGGGCCGAAATTATGAAAATTGAAAATGCTATTATTATTATGCTTTCACTTCTTAACTTTCTACACATTGAAAGTTCCACACAAGTTATGTAATTAATATAAATAAAACAACATTACAATATTCAACACGGTAAAAGTTCCCCACAAGTCGAGTAATTAATATAAATAAAAGAACATTACAATATGGGCCGAAATTATGAAAATTGAAAATGCCATTATTATTATGCTTTCGCTTCTTAGCTTTCTACACATTGAAAGTTCCACACAAGTTATGTAATTAATATAAATAAAACAACAAATTTTCACACAAGTTATGTAATTAATATAAATAAAACAACATTACAATATGGGCCGAAATTATGAAAATTGAAAATGCCATTATTATTATGCTTTCACTTTTTAAAGTCACCCTAGCCTAAACCATAAATGTATAGTGTAAATTAAATATCCACGGTTAACATTTTAACAAAAAAAGTGTAAAACCCGAGGCGAAAACATCCGGATAGTTACATAAATCAGAAAATTAAAAGTAGCATTTCTGAAAGGAGCTTGACATTGTAGTTGTTTTGCAATACAAGTAAATCTCCACACAACGGAGCTACACACTTTCACAACCATGGAATCTAGGCGAGAGTGTGCGTCGAGGAAACTATGTGAAAGTAGCAATGCAGAAGAGGTGTGTGTGAAGGAGTTTGTGCAGAGCAAGCATGTGTGGAGATTGAAATATAAACAAAATGCAAACTCCACTTAGTTAACGGTAGAGGCAAGGGCTATATATTAACATTGTTTCATCTTATTCATAATCAACATGGGACATCTGGAGATAAGTGTAATGTGGACCTAACCTACAGAGTTAACTTGGATGTGGAGAGTTGATTATTTGTGAAAACACTTGCATGTGGAGAGTTGATTATTTGTGAAAACAGGGTTGATGCGGATTACAATTAAGAAATAGAATCACCCACATAACCCATTCAACATTGAGTCAATTTTCAATGGGTAAAATTTGTTTGGTCTCACAATCAACTCTCTAATGGAACTTCATATTTAAAAGACCATGTTTTCACATATTGTTTTAACTTGTGTATCATTTTCCAAATATTGTTTTAAATTATGTATCATTTTCTTGGTTGTTCTGTGTAGATACGCAATAAAAAGAATTTCCTTTTTCCTCTGAGAATTTCCTTTTTCCTATGTCTAACATTGACGGAGTCCTAACTTGAACTTTATTGTTGAAAAAACACTGAGCTGAGCATTTCATGACAACGTTTCCCTTTCATGTAGCAGAATATATTTGGCATATAACTAATAATTATTTTTTTAATATACGCTTCTGTATGAAATATTTAATTCATTGAAAATGCAAAGCTGTAAATGTTACTTCCATGCGTGCTTATCGAGCTCTGCTACGTTGCATCCCGATAAAATGTTTATTGGATATCCATTCCATTGTGTTCACTTAGTTATCTATTTCTGGTTACATTCACCCTATTCTCATTCTCATTGATGAGTGATGATAATTATAATTACATGGCCATTTACTTCTGCTTTTGTTCATGGTCTTATGAAGTTGTTCAAAATATCCTACATTCAATTCTTAATTCATAATAATTTGCACACGAGAGCACTTTCTCGGTGTGTTTGCTTTATAATCTAAATTTATAATATGTTGTATTGAGTAATATTCTTTTCGTCACAATGAAACATTTTACTTCATGATGTATATAATTAATAATTAATCTATAATCATAACATTTATAATATTTTTTTATAATAAAAAATATTTTAATATAGTATAATGTTTAGGTCTATTTAAAATTGAATGATGATAAAGTTGGTAGAATCAAGCTTAAAAACGGATTTAAAAGAATATACAAATGAATGTTTTGTATATAGAAAAATACACAATGTATGTTTTGCTTTATTGTTAAGGATTCATTGGATTACCATACTATAAGTTTACATAATTAGATAATATTTATACAAAATTGTTCTATAGTTGTTGAACATCCAAGCTATGCGATAATCCTCTAGAAAAAGAATTGAAATGAAATATTTGGCAGTTGTTATCACGAGTCAACAATCTCCACTTTGACAAAGAATGTTCGATGTCTTGCCCCATTCGTCATCTTTCCTATAAGCTAAAGGGAGTACATATTTTTTACAACTTTCGTGAGTGGGAATCTTCTCAATATTTACTCCTCCATCAAATATTATACAATGAACACTTGTGCCAATAAAATACTGAAACATCCATTTTATTGCTTCCCAATGATCATCTATACTTGGATTTTCCATGCATCTACTAACATCACCAACTCGATATGAAATATTCATCGTATACTTTAAGCATCATACTTTCCTAGTATACAGTACTCATGACATATAACCCTTTTCTCCTTTACTACTAGGACATAACCTTGAAGAAAACTTAAAATTAGAAGCAAAATGAATATTTATAGGTTTCACATTCCTCATACTTTTATTTTCATAACCAAGACTCACCATTCTCTTGTCTGCATGTATTTCAGTATCCAAAATTTGTTTTGTTTCTTCCTGATACTTCATAAGAAAATTCCTAGCAACTAAACATGTAATCTACTCATCTCAACCATGCTTCCAACAAGCATATTGTCAACCAATAGCAACAAGATAATGCATATGACATTAATTTTTTTAAACATAATGGTCATACTTGCTTCTAGTAAGATTTTGGCTCACAATGAAAGAGTCAAATTTCTTTTACACATAGTCACGACACTGATTTAGGCCATACAGTGACTTCATGAGCTAGAAATCATATCTTCTCTTGCAATCTTGAAAAAAAAATTCTCACTATTCCACATATCTTTCCTTAGATGCCACGAGTTTCTCATTTATTTGTGTGTTACCTTCCAACTTTTAAAGCTTTCCTATATGAGTTTCCTTCATAACCACCAAGATGTGCTTAGACCCTTTTAGTGCTCCATCTTGACCTGTAAACCTATAACCTTTAGAACCTAAAGCTCCCAATGATTTTTTTTTTTTTTTTTAAGTTTAGGTACACGTCTTGTTGGCTTGTTGGGGCCTGACCCAGGTTCAGAGTTAATTACCCAAACAAATCCCTATACTGCTGGCCCTTTTGGCAACAGTCTACGAAACGCAGACTGAGGTCTCACCTGAAGTAGTATGGGGGGTGTTGGAGCCAGGTTTCCACACCCTTGAGATGTCTGAGAGGTTCAACTGGTCCAAAAGTTTGTCCCTTCGCACGGGTTGCTTTGCAAACTTCTCAGGCCTTCACACCCTGATATACTTGTCTTTGCGCAGCCCTCACTAAGGGTTGTGGAGTTTCCACACTGCTAGAGCAGTGCACTGTGCTATTCCCTTAAGTCGTACCTGAGATCTTACTTATCTTCCTACGCTTAGTCAATTATGTTCGCATAAACAAATATCTTATGTTATATTTATTACAACACATTCATAAGGGTTTGTGCAGAAAATAAACACTACACATGCAATTCTAAACCCAATCATACATTAAAACAGGGAAAGATACACAGTAATATGGTAAACTTCTCTTTATTAATTCTTCCAATGATTACAGACTCGACCTGTCCTACGCACTCAACTGCAGGGATCCACGCACTCAACTGCAGACTACTAGACCTCTGTGCACTTAGCTGTAGAGCCTTCTCCTACTCTACAACCCAATGACAATTTACACTTCGACTCAGTCTCTTAGACTCATCATGCTTTTATGTTGTTCTCCATTCACTATCTCTACACTTAGAGCCTCACTCTATTTATACAATCTCATGGTCCACGGACCATGGCTAGGTCTATCAAGCCAACATTACATTACAAATGCAAGGGCGGACAACCCTATGGCTCTATCATAACTTCGCGCTCCACACCCATAATTCACATGGTTTTTATAAAATACTTGGTCAAAACTTGGGCTTTAAGTCCCAAAACATGCCTTGGGGGGATTTCATGCCCAACAAGCCCCCAACACAAACATCGTGACTCGCCCTCGAGTCACTCTGCTGGCATGAAGATCTTTGCATGGAGTCCCTCCAACTCTGTCTGAACCAATGCAAGGTCGGCAATGCACTAAGCGGTTGACTATTGGATCTCCTAGACACGTTATTCTGAGACCGCGATGTCGGAACTGCTTCTTGCATGTGCTTGGGTCTCCTGCATCTGTGTGAGCTTGCCTTCAATTGTTGTTGTGATGGCGAAGGCATCACTGATCCAAGGTTGAACATGCACCTTCAGGACTACTTCTTTGTGTCATGTCACATCCACCTGTTCTTTCAACGCTTTGGCCTATTGCATCTATGCGAGCCCCTAAGTGAGGGCCACCATCTGCGCAGTTTCATTCACGCTATCATACTGCTACTGGAGTTCTCGCATCTCTGTCTCTAAGCATTGGATGTTGAGGTCCTCTTGCAAATTTGTGAGGACCTCAAAGGACGACTCCAACCTTCTGGTGCAGTCTCGTACTGCACGGCTAATCCCATCCAATCCTATTGTAATAACCTTGGCGCATTGTTCTCTAACTTCCAAAAGGGTGGATGGCTATGCCTTTAATCGCAGTTCAGTAAGTTGAAGGTTCAGCTCCAGCTGAACCTTTGTCATTTCCTCCCGCACCTTGTGCACCCCTACTGCTAACCTATGGATGCGTGCTTCTACTAGTGTTTCTGTTGGGATGGCCAACTCAGGGACGCTTTGAGAAGCTTTGTCCACTACCTGTACCAACTGTCGATTCTGCAACACCACTTCGTCGCGCTGCAAGCTCAACTGTTCCATGTTGATTTTATGCTCGCTTAGGATTTGCAGCGCGCGGCTCTCCCTAGCCCGCAGTTTTGCAGTAATCCCATCCTGCAGAATGTATAATGTCTCCCATGAGAGTGCAGCCATGTTGATGTTGATACCCTTCAATGCGCTAACCATAGGTCTGTCGGGCTCATTTGTTGTCACCAATGCCCCTTTCAGCAGCACTATGGTATTTGTCACCCGAACGCGCAACATCTATTTTGTCCCCACTATCCTGATTATGAGGCTGGTTGAAAGGGTACCATCTTGAGGAGTGTGCACCTACAACTCTTGTAGCTGTGCTCTGAGGGCCCCCAACACAATCTGGTTCCCCCACATAAAATTTTCGAGGGCCTCGAAGGTGACATTACGCACTGTCTCGCCGGTATCATGCAGATCGCCCTCTGTAAGGGTGATCAGGTCAATTGACAACTTCAATGCCTTGAACTTCTTGCGCGACCCTGTCTTCTTAGTTTGGTGTTGGTGCTTCAACTGTGTTGATGCGGTTTTTGGGTTCGTGTCTCCTTCTTCCTTTGCTTCCTACCCATGCGAAGGCAACTTTTGGCCCTCGCGTGCCTTCATGGCTGCCTCCTGCATTGTTGTTGTTGTTGCTACCTTTTTCTATTTAGCGTCTATTTTTGCAGCATTCTACGCCTCCTACACTTCCGCTGTCACTGCCTCCTTCCTTCTCTTTTCTACCAACTGCGGCATGCACAGTTTGGCCTCCTCTTTCTTCCTCTGTTCCGCAGACTTCTCTATCGTCGCGATGTCTGGAGCGTGCCTCTCCTGTGGCCATGTCTCCAATATATTAAAGATTATGTCATCCGTGGCCACAAAGGGTAGCTATGTCCATTTCATGGCCGGGTCCTTGTGTGCTCTGATGTAAATGTTGTGGAGATCCCCCTTAAACTTTGCAAAATTTTGCAAGCTATTGTAGACAGTGGGTGACAACTGTGGCTTGCAGTTGATCCCCATTATGAGGTTCATCTCCATGAACACTCAAAATATCTTACTATCGTGGATCCTATTTGCATCCTTTGTGGCCTAGAGCAAAGCTTACTTCACAGCCTCCAGCAGATCCTTGTTAATTGTGAGGAATTGACTATCTTCCGGCTATTCCCCTACCACGAGCACTGTGGACAACAAAAGCCATGCATAGTGGAACGTTTTGCCCTATTCCTGAGCTTTGTGGCAATTCTCCAATAATTCCTTGTAGAGGAACTTGGACAAGTTAAATTGGACCCCCTCCGCACATTGCTCAACAAGTGCTACCACCAACGCGGGTATTTTGTCCGTGCAGCACTTGCACATAACCTTACCCACCAGAATTTGGGTCTCCACCCTTACTTCTTTGTCATTGATGCTGGATATGGCACGGACCCTCTTCTTCTTTTCCAGTTTATACTTCTTCTTCATGGCCTCCGTGATGGCCAAGTCACTGCTTTTCCCCTCTGAGATATCCGCAGGGTCCTCTTGCATGGCAGCCAGGTGATACGATGAATCAAATACTCGATGATGGGGATGGGTTCCTCTAGCCACAAACACCCACCATGCACCAAGCATAGCATCTTCCTGATGATGAAAATTGTTATTGGGGCACAGTAGAAATGCGGCACCCAAAGCAAGTTTAGTAGGCCTGGCTTTTCCACTCTGTGCAACTACTTCCATGGCTCTAATTCAGTAAATTCTATCGTGGTGTTCTGCTTAGGCTTCATAAGCTACGCGGTCTCTAGGTGAGGGAACTTCTCATGGTCAGTGAGGTCCCAATCTTCAAATTTTAAACTAGGCACTCATCCTAGGTGCGTTCCCTAAAAAATGATGTTATCTAGGAGGAGCGGGGTCTGAAGACAGCTCTTGCTCTCGTCAAGATCTTTGGGCACTTTATCCTTCCCCTTTTATGGGGGGGATATAGGCAGGAAAATTTTTTGGAGGGTGCACAGGCTCAGTTTCCTCCTCCATGCCTTTGTCCTCATCTTCTTCGATGTTCAAGTCCTCCAGGTCTTCCTCCTCCTCCTTGGTTTCTATGTTAGCAGCTTTCCTTTCTCCTCCATTATCAACTTGGTGCGCAGTGGGTTTTATGGGGACACACATATGAGAGCCATCGCATGTTTGTCCTTCATTAGTCTTGGCGTGCACAGTGATTTTGGGATTTCTGCCACAATCTCAGTGCCTTCAAGGGCATCCCCCAAAGTTAGGGCCTGTGTGGTCTCTTCGGCAGTCATCTTTGTGATATCCATAACTTCCTTAGATACCGCCATTGTGTCCAACCAAAAATCTATCGTTCGCGTATTTAGGGGTTCACTGAATGCTCAACACAGGTCAAACTAGGCTTTGCTCAGGCTACGCGGGGTACACAACTGCTCAATTCACAAATGACCAAGTGTTGTTTGTTGGGAAAACCATTATAATTTATAGCACCTTTTGAATTGAAATTTGACCGTTACCCCCAAATCTAGATCATTAATGTTCCCTTGGCGACAAATTTTTGCAAACCTTGCCCATAAATCGTGTCTGAAATGCTTGTCGCCCAGTCCATTTGATCTCAAGTCAAGCATCCCATCATGAATAGTGACTCCAATAGTCACTTGTTGGCCAACCCGCACGGCAGTGCAACCCCCCTTGCGTGGTCACAGACCTTGTGACCCTTTTCTTCTGTGTGTAGCTCCAACATCACGCATCTCCCAGGTAGAGTAGTTCATAGTCTCACACCTCCTTTCAACTACCTAGAGCACTAAGACTGTACTTCCCTCGACTATTCAGGTGGTCATGCCACCTGTATAGGGTTTCATCCTGCCTTCCATCACTTTTCCTGGAAAATACCCACCTTTTATTGTTTCTGGCGGCAGCGCGCACTTATTCATTTGCAGCGCGCTACCATGGTTGATTCGCTTAGTAATGTGCGGTCCAAGACAAGGCATGAGACTGATCAATTCACAGCGATAGTCCTCAAACTCATCAGCGTGATTGTGCGCATCCTGTCTTATCACCTTGGTCTTCTTATCAAGAACATCTTCCTTTATCTCGTCCTCCAGCTTCTTGACTTCCGCTTCTACCAGAGTGTCTTTCTTCCTTAATCACACCCTTTGTTTCTCAAGTTCTTGGAGCCTAAAATTTCCCTGTTGGATTTCTTCTTCCAAGGTTTCACGAATCGTCGTATCTATCGGTGCTTCCATGCACGGACTAGGCTTTTCATGCTCTATGGGGCTTACAATGTTAGCTTCATATTCCAGCCTTGGCAGTGCGTGCGTGATCAGGTTCTTGCACGCAGTCCTATAATCCCATAGAACCGCTAGTACACGGAGGTCCCAGTCAGTCTGCTTTGCATTCTGGACCTTTTTCAGCGCTTAGCACACTTTGTTAAAGGCTTCTGCGTGGATAACTTTCTACGCACTTGGTCTTTCCATACTTCATGGTTCCAACTGAAGGGGTTGTTCGCACCATTTCCTTACTCGTTCTTGCTCAATGACCATATATGCTAATGCGAAGACTGTGGGCTTCCGCGTAAGTTTCACACCATATGCCTACATCCATTGGGATAGGTGGGTGAACGGAACATTTCATCTAGCAATCTTGTCTGTCAATCACATCTAAGGTTGTCCAAACCACATGCACATCATACTTCTGCATTAGCACCAATCCTCAAAACTTCTTTGGTGCATACCCCACCACCTCGTGGGCGTAACACACAGTACCCATTTCAAAGCTTCGAAATGTTGTTGTTATGGCACTTCTCTTTCAAATTTGTTCAGGAAGTCATCCATCTCACTCAACCCATCATACGTAGGCAAGTCCCTCACCTCTGTCGATACACAGCGCAATGATCTCGTCATCATGTTACAGTTCAGTGTGGTTACCTCGTGTAACTACTTCTGCCATCATTCTATTTCCTCATCCGAATCCGATGTGCATGAGCTTTCGCACTCCCATGAGATTCATCCATCCGTAGCCAAATTCACCTAGTATTTCTCTCGCATGGTTATCTTGTATATGCAGTCCAATTCATCGTTGCTATCGTAGTCGGGCACCAGCTCTATGTAGCGCGATCCCTCTACAGGGTCCAAAGGTACAACTACATGCAAAGACCTTTTCTAAAAAACCATCTTGTGCTTTTTTCAGATTTATCACTCTATTCATGTCAATGGCCCAATCTATTCCTAAGAGCGCGGGGTAGGGATTTCTATCATCAACAATCTCTATCACTTCGAAATCTGCTAGTGCGCTTGCTCCTTCAACATCTATTGTGATTCCCTATAATCGCCCCATAGGTAGGATCTTTTGCTAGCTTGCCATTCGTAGTTGGATAGGAGACAATTATAGTGTAGGCCTCCCCATGCACTCCCATGTTTGCTTTACCAGGACGTTCGCATCCGATCCTAGATCTAGAATAACTTGGTCCATCTCATATTCTCCAATCTGCACGGTCAATCTCATCTCCCTTCCTGTTTGCATTATGTGCTTTCCAAGCTTCCGGACTATACCTAGTTCTCCTTGTGTGGTCCCAACACATCTATTTATGAGTTCTTCAAGCCCCTTTACAGCCTTGCTATCACGCAGAAGCTTCAATCATGTTTCCAGGAACGTTGTGAGCATCGATGGGTCTATTTTTAGCTCTAGTCTGTCTTTACTTCCTGAAGTGGAGGCATTGGCGAAGCTCCTCTTGGCTTCCATGAAGGTCTCCTTAGCGCGCTCTAATTCAAATTGTAGTTCCTTCGTTAGAGCTTTGCAAACCCAAGTACTTTATCAGATTTCTTGTCTTTGTCATCCCCTATTGTAATTCTACTTCAGAGCATGATATTTACATTAGGGTCTTCCTCACATGGCTCAGACCTCATCATTTTCAGGTTCTGAGTTGGGGGAGATTGGAGTGCTCCTTTATCGTGCAACCTTGCTATTAGTGTGGGAAAATCCTCTGTCTCATGATCAAACAACGCACAATACAACCATGATGGTCGCATTGGATTCGTACAATCGCAGCCATAATGCCCTAGTCCTCCGCAATTGTAATATATCAGTTGTCCACAACCTCTTCCTAGTCCCCCTCCACCTCGGCCTCATCTGCGCCCTTAAAATACGGTGCACGCCATCCCTTTGTTCTGATCGAGGGCCGCGTTTTAGCCTAAACTCTGTAGGTAAGAGTTCAATCCATCATTAGCTCATAACTTCTATAGGTGTGCTCATCATGTCCCACTGACCTATAGAAATTACAGAACAACTGCTGTGAATTCTGTGTATACTTCTGTAATAAATGGCAATTATCTATAGCATGCACTCCTCCTACCTAAAAAATCATGCACCATAGTGTAGGCACCATGCTCGGTCCTACTTGTGCCTCTGGTCTTAATGGCATTGACCTCCTCCCATGAGGTAATTCGCGAACACCAGGTAGTGGTCCTTATCGTGCCCCTAGCCCTTGCACTTTACGCACCATACCTCACCACGCACCTATGGATGGGATGTCCTATCTTGTTTCAAACTCTACATCTCAAGGCACAGGTTTTTCAACTACGTGTGAATCTGCTGAACTCCCAGGTTGGTATCTTGTATCGGGGTCTCGTGCAATCTCATCACAACCTCCAAGGCCTTTGCATGAGTGGTTAGCCTCTATTGTGATAGCGCATTCAATAGATGCGGTATTAACGATGCTACAAACCATTCACAGTGTTTTCCATATGTTAACGTCATGTTAGCTTCGCAAATTGTGCACTTCGATCTTTGATCCAACTCCCAAGGGGTCTCTCCTGGTAGCATTGTGATTTCCTTAAACCCAATGATCGATTGTGCCTCTAACTTTGGCCTACTAAATTCTTTGTCTAGCGCAGCTTAGATATCTGTGATCCCTGCATTCAGATTGTCATTGGAATGCTTAATGTACCAGGTCAGCACAGGATCCTGCAGAGTGCTGACCAACGTTACCTTCTTGATATTGTCATCCATGACTCCCTGTGCTTCCCATACAACTTTTGTCACAAACCAAAACTAGTACGGATCTTCATTCCCTACTCCCTTGAACACTGGTAGCTTTATCATGCTCGCCATATTACTTCGTGATGGTGGCAGAGGCAGTATGAGTGAAGACACGGGTGAAGACGGTGAAATTGGCGGTGGCATGGGTGGGGGTGGTATGCACGGAATTCTCTGCCTTATCATATTAGGCGCACTTCTTGGTGAGACCTTCGCGATCTCTTCTTCGCCCTCTCGTGGAGGTGAAATCAAGGGGCCAATTTCTAGTTCTGTGCTACCTTTGTTTTTGTAGATTCTCCCACTTCGTGTAGCCCCAAACATCAATTTATTTGCATAACCTGTTTTTCACACAGTAGCATTTTAATCCAAGTGTTCAAAGATTTAATGTACTTACCTTGCGGTCTTTTGAGGAAGAATCGTGCTGCCTCGTTATAGCTGACTAAAGTATCTACCGTGAACTCGGTGATGAATCCTCCTATGATTTGGTTGAGCCAGTGATCAACAACGCGTGCGATCGTATCCTTCGATGCTTCCAATCTGCACACCAATTCTGGAGTCCACACAATAGGTCTGTCGAGTTTACACCTTCCTTGGCTATCTGCTAGCTTCACGATCCACTTGTGTAGCTCAGTAGGAAAAAACATGAATAAAATTTTGTGGACCTCTGTATATAAGTAGTAGTCTAACGACTCTTCCTTTGATAGTCATGGATTCCTATTTTCATATACTGCGAACTCGCGAATCTTTCTATCCAACCAATCTTCAATTCCTTTCTTTGTCGGATTCTAGTGATACGACATTGGACATCTCTATGTTGATCCTTGTCCTGACAACGAAACCATTTGTTGGCTTGTTGGGGCCTAACCGAGGTTCGAAGTTCATTAGATAAACAAATCCGTGTACTACTAGCCCTTCTAGCAATAGTCAGCGGAGCGCGGACTGAGGTCTCACCCAAAGTAGTATGGGGGTGTGCTAGAGCCAGGGTTCCGCACCCTTGAGATGTTTGAGAGGTTCGACTAGTCCAACAGTTCGTCCCTTCGCGTGGGTTTCTTTGTGCACTTCTCAGGCCTTTGCACCTTGATATACTTGTCTTCACACAGCCCTCACTAGGGGCTCTGGAGTTTCTGCACTGTTGGAGCAGCACACTACACTAGTCCCTTAAGTCATACCTGAGATCTTACTTATCTTCCTATACTTAGTCAATTATCTTCGCATATATGTGTTGGCATTATGATGTATGTGTTGTACTTGATGGCAACCCTCTCATAGAAGAACATCTCGCTTATACTCAACCAGATGAGTCTACAGAAGAAATAACAGGGTTGTAGGACAGAGGAATTGTGGTGCAGCAATGCTATTTTTAGGTTCCGTAGGTGCACTGATCAAAAGGTGCGGACATTGGCAGGTTGCACAGATGCGCAGTTCACAGAGTGTGGACATGTTCGCAGGCGTTTCGAACAAAAGGTGCGAGCCTAAAATGCACGGACTTTCATGCAGAGAAAAACGTGCATCTTAAGTTTGGTCCATGGTATAAAGCCTGACATTTTTGATCCTATGGTTTTGGTCCGTGGTTTTGCATCTAAAATATTGAACCCAGGTTTTGGGTCCCTAGTATTGTTTCTCAATGGTTTTGACCCATGTTTTGAGTAAGGCCTTGGCTATAAAAGGGAAATGAGATCATTTGGCTGGACACAAGTGTGTTGAATATCTTAAGAATAGCAAGATCTGAATTTCTGATAATCAGTTGGGGAGTTATAGTTGAACCTAAATCAAGAAGAAGAAACCGGAGCATTATAAGTCAGATATGCTGATGGGTCAAGATCTCTTTGGCGCATGAACGGATCTGTGAATTTGACAGTCTGGGGTATATTTGAGGACTGATAAACTGTCTATATCCATAGGTCTACAAGCGGATACGCCGCAAGTGCGGAGGTGCACAGTCCAGTTGACGGCGCAGGTGCGGAGGTGTGCAGTCCAGTTGACGCCGCAGGAGCGGAGCGCAGTTGACGCCGCAGGTGCATAGGTACGTAGTCCAGTTGACACCACAGGTGCGGAGGTGCGCAGAACAAAGGACAAAACAGGTGCAGAAGTGTGCAGGCTCGACACAGAGGAAGTGGGGATTTCCGCAGGTTTCTATTGGTGAAGTTGAGGACTTTTCTTTGAAATATTTTTAGCTGCCTTTGCTTATTACTGCTGAGTTCAGGATTCTGTATTTTTGCTTGGTTTCTATATTAAGAATCTATTGATTTAGTATTTGCACAAGGAAGTTGGTAATTTCAGATCTATTTCATGTTTGATTGATATTCTTGGATCCAGTTTGAAAATTGATGAAACGTGGTCCCTAGAAGAAAAGAGAAGGTTGTAGCCTTCTACAGGTTGAAGCCTGCGTACTGGTAAAGGACTGCACCAGTACAAAATCATTGTAAAAAGAAGTTTCTAATTGAAAGAAGATAGAGACATATTGCAGTAGGTGGTTCTTCACCCACATTGGGTTTCCACCTTATATCTTGTGTTCTTTGGTGTGACTGTTGCTCTATTTTTATTCTTGTGATATGGTTCTGACACACAGATTAATATATTATAAGTTTGAAAGGTATACACAAGTTTCATTTGCAAATATTTTTATAAATTGAAAAGATTTTGATAATACTGATTCATCCCCCCCTCTCAGTATTATTTCCAACAATTGGTATCAGAGCAGGTCCTTCAAGAAAAGCTTGATCACTTGAAGGAAGATCTATCATCATGAGCAACTACGAAAAGGAAGAATCTATCAGGCCACCGATATTTGATGGGACCAACTTCGTCTATTGGAAGGTAAGAATCACTTCCTATCTTCATTCTCTTGGTACAAAAGTTTGGGATATTGTGGAAACAGGATACACATTTCCGTCAACAACTCCTATAGATTCAGCTGGTAAGAAGCAATATGAAACAAATGCAAAAGCCGTCAATACTCTATTGGGAAGTCTATCTCAATCAAAATTTGTCAAGGTGATGGATCTCAAAAGTGCAAAGGATATATGGGACAAGATCGTTCTGATCTATGAAGGAGATGAGCAGGTAAAACAAGCAAAATTAAAAACTCTTAGAATTCAATATGAAGGTCTTAGAATACATAATGATGAAAGTTGGTAGCTATTTCCTACGTATAGATGAGATCTTAAATTGTATGAAAAACCTGGGTGAATAAATAAAAGAAGTTGTTTTGGTTGAGAAAGTTCTAAGATCTCTGTCTCCTAAGTTTGATTCAAAAGTTTATGCCATAGAAGAAAAGGAGAATCTAAAGAATCTTACCATGTCACAATTACACAGAATTCTAACTGCCTACGACATGAGAAAAGGAGGACCATCAGACAGAAGAGAAGCTACATTCAAAGCTTTAAGTAAAGATTACTATGAGCCAAGACATGTCAGAAGAAGAGGAAGAATCAAATTTTGTCAAGAACCTTCAAAGGGGAACTGGAAGATTCAAAGGTAAGCTACCTTTCAAATGCTTTGCTTGTGGGAGAGTCAGTCATTGTGCTGCAAAATGTCCTCACAAAGATAAACTAGACAGAGGTAAGGAACCTGTCTGATGGAATAGAAAACAGGATGCAAATAAGAAGAGTTATTACACGCATGAAGACAGTGATGGATTGTCAAATAGTGATGAAGATGAACAAGGTAACGATAATAGACTTTTAATGGCTTTTGAAGATGACGATTTCTTGGATGCTATAAATGAAGAAGGTCTTTATGAAGAAATTTCTAAACTTAAAGTTTGCTTAGAAGAAAAGAATATGATTATAGATACTCTAACATTCCAACTTCCTGAAACGGATAAACACAACGAAAAGTTAGAATGTGAAATTGTGGGACTTAGAAAAGAAATTGATAAAAAAAAAAGCCCTTAATCTTAGATTTGCTAGAGGATCTGAAACTTTAGATGAGATTATCAAAGTGCAGCATTCTCCTCTAATCAAGACAAGTCTTGGATATTCCAAAGAAGCGTCTCAATCTCATAAGCAAGCACAGAAGCCATCCACCTCCAAAAGTTATCTCGATGCAGCAAGGAGAAATGAACAGCAAAAGCATGATGCAGATCACCAAGTAAATCAGGGACAAGTTGCTTCAAGAATGATCAAAGATTATCGAGAGCAATCTACTTCAAGGATGAACAGAAGTCTCAACCGACCATAGGTAAATCGTTCTCAATTTAGCTCAAGAATGGATGGAAACTACAATCATATGGTTGGTAGATTTGATAGTCGCATGAATTTATTCAATGGCCAATGTTTCTCTTGTCATAACTTTGGTCATAAAGCTGCTCAGTGTGTTGCCTACAAGACCATCATGACTAGGGAAGCTCAAAAACAAAGGGGTATGACAAGAATCATGAAAAGAACCTACAATAACTTCTCTGCTCTTGAAAATGAAATAGAATGCACTATCTGTAACAATTTCAGTCATGAATATTCAGAATGCAAAAGCAGGTTTCAAAAAACAATTCAGAAGGAGCAGGCTTCATTGAGTTCCAAAACATGGAGAAAGAAAGAACCACAACTAGAAAGTTGTGGGATAGCCTTATATGCATAAGGATAGGAAAATCAATGGTACATTGACAATGGATGCTCAAAACATATGATAGGTGATAAAGGAAAACTTCAGTCATATACTGCTTTAGAAAGGGAAAAGAAGGTATCATTTGGAAATGACACCCCTGCATTCATAAAAGGTAAAGGCTCTGCTCAGTTGAAAAAAAAGGTCAAAGCTGGTAATGTTATGTATGTTGATGGCTTAAAGCATAATTTGTTGAGTGTTATTCAAATGTACGATCAAGGAACTGAGGTAATATTTATATCAAATGGATGTATTGTTCGTGAGCTCGACACCGGAAAAATAGTTATCAAAGGCACAAGGACTCCAAACAATTTATACATATTCAAAGAAGGAGAACAATAGTGCTATCTGAGCAAGAATGACGAATGCTGGCTATGGCACAGAAGATTGGGGAATCTTAACTTCTCCCAGATAAGGAAAGCATGCAAATATCAGGCGGTTCGTGGTCTTCCTGACATCAGAATTCTAGACAATATAATATGAAAATCTTGTCAATTTGGTAAGCAAACCATAACTAATTTTCCTGAGAAAGAAGGATCAGCTAGCAGACCTCTTGAACTTGTTCACACTGATATATGTGGTCCAACTAGAAAGAGGTCACCTCAAGGGGAAGAGTACTTCATATTGTTCATTGATGACTTTTCAAGGATGTGTTGGATAGGACTCATGAAGTATAAAGATGAAGCCTTCGAAAAGTTCAAGTCATTCAAAGCTTTGGTTGAGAACGAATCAGATCGTAGAATCAAATGTCTCAGATTTGATCGAGGAGGGGAATTTACCTTAGATGAGTTCTTCGATTTTTGTGAAGAACATGGAATAAGAAGGGAATTCTCAGCTGCAAGGACTCCTCAGCAAAATGGAGTAGTGGAAAGGATGAATAGAATAGTTCAACAAATGGCTCGTGCTATGCTTGATGAATCTGGAACTCCTGCAACCTTCTGGGGTGAAGGCACATTTTCCGCCATTACTATTCTCAACAAGACAAACATCCGGGTAAACAACATTCAAACTCCTCATGAACTCTAGTATGGTAAGACTCCCACAGTAAAATACTTCAAAACCTTTGGAAGCAAATGCTACATTAAAAGGACAAATGAAAATCTTGGCAAGTTTGAACCTAGACCAGATGAAGGCATTTTACTTGGCTACTCTCCTCATAGAAAAGCTTACAAATGTTACAATAAAAGACTTGGCAAAATTGTTGAAAGAATTGATGTAGTGGTTGATGAAGAAGGAAACACTCCTAGACAGGTAAAATCTGAAGATCTCGAAAATGGCGAAGATTATCCGTCAAAATCAAATCAGATTCATGATGAAGAAGAAAACTATGAGGCACCAGAAGAATAGATAAGGATAGAAGAAAAGACTCCATCCAGATATGTTCAAAAGAGTCACCCAGAGTCTCAAATTTTGGCGCAGAAGGAGGCAGGTGTACAAACAAGAAGAACTGTTGCAGAAGCTTCAAGCTATCTAGCATTGCTCTCCTCCACTGAACCGCAAAATGTAAGAAAGGCTTGCAAAGATGAACATTGGGTCAAGGCCATGGATGAAGAACTAGAGAAGATTGAAAAGAATAACACTTGGGAGTTGGTTCCTAGACCAACAGATAAAAATGTCATAGGGACAAAATGGATTTTCAAAAATAAACTAAATGAAAATGGAGAAGTGGTCAGAAACAAGGCAAGACTTGTTTGTAAAGGGTATGCACAACAAGAAGGCATAGACTTTGAAGAAACTTTTGCACCAGTTTCCAGACTTGAGGCTATAAGGATGTTCCTTGCTCTCTCTAGCTTTCATAAGTTCAAAGTATTTCATATGGACGTAAAATCTTCCTTTCTGAATGGGGACCTAGAAGAAGAAGTATATATTGAGCAACCAGATGGATTCATTCTTGGAAATGATCCAAATATTGTATGTAGACTTAAGAAGGCACTCTACGATCTTAAACAGGCTCCAAGGGCTTGGTACTATCGTCTGGACAAATACCTTCATCAACAAGGTTTCTCAAAAGGCTCAGCAGATAGCAATCTATATATAAAAATTGATAATGATAAATTGCTAATATTTGTTGTATACATTGATGATATCATTTTTGGCAGCAATGAAGAAGCCGTGAGCCAAAACTTTGCTTTGGTGACGCAAAAAAATTTGAAATGTCTTTGTTTGGTGAGCTGACATACTTCCTTGGTTTACAAATCCAACAAAACAAAGATGGTATCTTTTTATCACAAACCAAGTACCTAAAGCAGATCTTGAAGAAATATGGCATGGAAGACTCAAAACCGGTATGTACTCCTATGGTAATAGGATGCAACCTCAGCGCTAATGATGAATCAGCAGCAGTCCATCAACCAACCTATAGATCCATGGTTGGCAGTCTACTCTATCTAACAGGAACTCGGCCAGACATCATGCATACAGTGGGAATAGTTGGAAGATTTTAGACATATCGAAAGGAAGCACACCTTGAAGCAGTTAAGAGGATCTTCAAATATCTTCAAGGAACACAAAACTATGGCTTATGGTATCCTAGAAATGCAGATCTCACACTTCATGCATATACAGATGTAGATTGGGTAGGAAGCGTGGATGACAGAAAAAGCACTAGTGGTGGAGCATTCTTTATGGGGTCCAAATCAGTATCTTGGTTCAGCAAGAAACAAAGTTCCATTGCTCTATCTACAGCTGAAGCAAAATATGTGGCTTTTTCATCTTTCTGCACACAACTTCTTTGGATGATACAAACTTTGCAAGATTTTAAAATCACCTGTACTCCACCTATCTCCATCTTCTGTGATAATACAAGTGCAATCAGTATCTCAAAAAATATTGTCATGCATTCAAAGACTAAGCACATACCTATCAAGTATCATTTTCTAAGGGAACAAGTGCTTAAGCAAAAGGTCAAGTTGGAGTATGTTCCTTCCAAGGAACAAGTTGCTTATATACTCACCAAACCATTTCCCAAGGAAACATTTGAATACCTCAGACAGAAGTTGGGGGTTGTTTATGCATCATCGTGCTATTAAAACTTGTCTGTTGTATGCAGGTGGATACGCGTACATATGCCGTTTTATGTGGGTCGAGTTCTGGGTGAAGAGAGTCCGATATGGGTCTGTCAGAGACCATCTGGCACAGGTTCATGAGGAGCATATATTTTTCTAATAATGCATTGTTGGCATTATCTTAGAAGTCCCTTGGTTTGATTTCACAGGTGTTCTTGGTGGAATGTGTGTTGGTCTGAAAGTTGATTCTGTTGTTGATAATTGTTCTTGTCTCTATGTCATGTATTTCTTTTCATATCAAGGTCATGTAATGGCCTATTTTGGTTTCCCCACTATGCCTGGGATGAATAATGTATGTTCTGGTTTGGTATATCCCCATTTAATTGGGAGGATGAGTCAATATTGGTATCTACCCACTTGATTGGGAGATGGATGTATGTATGAGTCCCTGATGATAGGAGAGTCAATTATGATGTATGGAGTCATGTTTCTTCTTGTAGAACATTTTTGCAGACCTTGCTTATAGTCAGCGGGAGCATGAATAATACACTTCAGCAGAGCAAAGACTTCAGCATGTACTCAGAGGGAGCATGGGCAGATTGGTACGCCTTGGCATATTCAAAGAGGGAGCTCTTTCAGAGATTTTAGCAGGTACTCAAGGGGAGTATGGTCAGCGGAATGGTTATCAAAGGAAGAGAATATCTGGGTCTGCCCTTTGCCCTTGATGTCAAAGGGGGAGAGTGATTGGGTATTGTTGCCATCAAGTCCAAAGTGGGAGATTGTTGGCATTATGATGTATATGTTGTACTTGATGGCAACCCTCTCATAGAAGAACATCTCGCTTATACTCAACCAGATGAGTCTACAGAAGAAATAATAGGTTTGCAAGACAAATGAATTGTGGTGCAGAAGTGTTATTTTCAGGTTCCACAGGTGCACCGATCAAAAGGTGCGGACATTGGCAGTGCGCAGATGCGCAGTTCACAGAGTGCGGACATGTTCGCAGGCGTTCAAACAAAAGTTGCGAACCTAAAATGCACGGACTTTCATGCAGAGAAAAACGCGCATCTTAAGTTTGGTCCATGGTATTTAGCCGACGTTTTTGATTCTATGGTTTTGGTCTGTGCTTTTGCATCTAAAATATTGAACCCAGGTTTTGGGTCCCTAGTATTGTTTCTCAATGGTTTTGATCCATGGTTTGAGTAAGGCCTTCGCTATAAAAGGGAAAGGAGATCATTTGGTCGGACACAAGTGTGTTGAATATCTTAAGAATAGCAAGATCTGAATTTCTGATAATCGGTTAGGGAGTTATAGTTGAAACTAAATCAAGAAGAAGAAACAGGAGCATTATAAGTCAGATTTGCTGATGGGTCGAGATCTGTTTGGCGCATGAACAGATCTGCGAATTTGATAGTCTAGGGTATATTTGAGGACTGATAAACTATCTATATCCAGAGGTCCATGGGCGAGATACGCTGCAGGTACGGAGGTGCGTAGTCCAGTTGACGGCGCAGGTGCGGAGGTGCGCAGTCCAGTTGACGCCGCAGGAGTGGAGGTGCATAGTCCAGTTGACGGCGCAGGTGTGGAGGTACGCAGTCCAGTTGACGGCATAGGTGCGGAGGTGCATAGTCCAGTTGACGCCACAGGAGTGGAGGTGCGCAGTCCAGTTGACAACGCAGGTGCACAGGTACGCAATCCATTTGACGCCGCAGGTGCAGAGGTGCGCATAACAGAGGACAAAACAGGTGCGAAAGTGCGCAGGCTCAACACAGAGGAAGTGCGGATTTTCGTAGGTTTCTATTGGTGAAGTTGAGGACTTTTCTTTGAAATATTTTCAGCTGCCTTTGCTTATTACTGCCAAGTTGAGGGTTCTGTATTTGTTCTTGGTTGCTATATTAAGAAGCTATTGATTTAGTATTTACACAAGGAAGTTGGGTAATTTCAGATCTATTTGATGTTTGATTGATATTCTTGGATCCAGTCTGAAAATTGATGAAACGTGGTCCCTGGAAGAAAAGAGAAGGTTGTAGCCTTCTACAGGTTGAAGCCTGCGTATTGGTAAAGGACTGCACCAGTACAAAATCATTGTAAAAAGAAGTTTCTAATTGAAAGAAGATAGAGACATATTGCAGCAGGTGGTTCTCACCCACATTGGGTTTCCACCTTATATCTTGTGTTCTTTGGTGTGATTGTTGCTCTATTTTTATTCTTGTGATATGGTTCTGGCACACAGATTAATATATTATAAGTTTGAAAGGTATACACAAGTTTCATTTGCAAATATTTGTATAAATTGAAAAGAGTTTGATAATACTGCCCCCCCCCCCCCCTCTCTTAGTATTATTTCCAACAAAATGGATATCTTCTGTTATATTTATTACACACATTCATAAGGGTTTGTGTAGCAAATAAACAGTACACATACAATTCTAAACCCAATCATACATTAAAACATGGAAAGATACACATTAATATGGTAAACTTCTCTTTACTAATTTTTCCAATGATTACAGACTCAACATGTCCTGTGCATTTGGCTGTAGGGTTCTGCGCACTTTGTTGTGGAGTACTAGGCCTCTGCGCACTCAGCTACAGAGCCTTCTCCTACTCTACGACCCAAGGAAACTTTACTCTTTGACTCAGTCTCTTAGACTCATCATGATTTTATGCTATTCTCCATTCGCTATCTCTACACTTAGAGCCTCACTCTATTTATAGAATCCCATTGTCCGTGGAACATGGGTAGTGTTAGTGTCGGTATCTTCGTTCCTCCATCAGTGATCAAAATTCTCTTGTTTCATTGCATTTTAGGTGTCTCATCCAATCAACTACATTCCATTAGGATCATGGATCATCTGATTGTAGTGCCATATTATCATTTTTCCCTCATGGTCTTTGCCTGCTAGCCTATTTTCACAAATTCAAGTCATTTACAGTCATTTTCTGTCTTTACATCTGCAAAAGTCATTTTTAGGGTTTTAGGTCTCATTAGGTATATGGTTTTGTCATTAAATTCTTGTAAAAGCTCAATAATGGTCAGCAGGCACATGAGGAGGTCAAATAAAACTTTAGGATCAAAAATTTCAATAATCACATGCTTAGTAATTGATTTTTCCTCAAAACCCTGTTTTGAGGAAAAATAGAGTTTTATTGTTTTATGTAAAAGAATTTCATGTAATTTCATTTTTCCTATATGTAATAAGTCTGAGCAGCATCCCTGGTCACCTTACCAAGCTCCTGCAAAAGAGTCAAAAATTCAAAGCATTTAGTCCATCAAAGGCAAAAAGCAAGTCAAACTGCCAAAATAGAGTTTTAAAGAACAAGTGAAAAGCAAACTTTAGAAAAGTGGGTTTTTGTAAATAAAAATTAAAGTCCAATGGTATATAAGGTGTCTCTTATGTTCAAGAGTTGATATATGTGCCAAAGAGAGTGAACAAGGGCCAAGTCGTGTTTTTGAGGGCTACGGGAGAAAAATTGCAGCAAAACTGTGCAAAGCTCCTAGCGCGGTGCACCCGGGTTGATGCACGGCGCACCTAGTCGGCGCAACGCTCAGAGCTCAGCAAATACGTTGGGATATACATAGGTGCGGTGCACCTGCCTTCCAAGCCCGAAATTCACTCAAATCACCTCCTCCAAGCTCCAAATCTTGCAAACATCATCTCACAAGTAAGTTTAATGTTCCTAAGTTTGCAAGGGTTTTAGTCAACTTTCATGGTGTGTAAATAGGTGGAAAGGAAAACCTTAGTTTGTTGCACAGTCACATTCAAAAAATCGTCTAGGGTTCCAAAATTGTCATTACTACTATTGGCTCCATTGCATCATTTTCACATCCCTTCACTACGTTTCCCTCATTTCATTTTCCCTCCCCTTTCTCATTCAGATTCATCTATCCCCCTATTCCCAAAACTAAAAACCCTAATACCTAATTCCCACCACCCCTAAACCCTAATTTTCATTTCCAAAACCCTACCACTCCCAAAAACCCTACAGTCAGCATATAATCCCTCACTCACTGTCCCAAATCATCAATCCCTTTCATTAAACAGCAAACACCTATTGTTGATATAAAATATCTTCATAATCATCACTTTAAAGAAAACAGTGGCAAATATGGAGACAAATTCCCCTTATGACAGAGATGAGGAAACAGTGAGTGATTCCTCTCAAGAACTTTGTGCACCTAGAAAACCTCAGAAGGGAGGCAAACACATCTGGGAGGAGCCTACTACACTTACAGAGCTATTGGCTTGTCCTCTTGCTGTAGCATGTTTCAAACATCAATATTGCTACCAGTTTTGTGAGATGGTGGAAAGAGTCAAATACCACCATGAGCTTGCTAGACTTTTTGTCCTCCATCTTCACAATGGCGAAGTCAATTTGGTAGGTGTTACATGCACTTTGACACCTGAAACTATAGCTGAAGCAATAGGTATTCCGAATGTGGGAGAATAATGGAACAAGGGACAGTTGGTTGACAAAGAACATTATGAGCCTTATATCAAGGCTGGCTATCAAAAGCAGATTAATAGAGTGTTCCCTTTCAGATGCCTACAGGACACATATGCTCCATTGATGAAGCTCATAATCAAATATTTCCGCTGTGAAGGTAGATTTTCTCTCTTGTACGCCTACCATATTAGATTATTGATGCATTTCTCTAGGGTGAGAATGATGAACCTCCCTTATTTCATGTGTTGGAATATTAAGAAAATGACCACATTAGTGAAAAGGAAGCCTCCTCATCAACAGTACAACAACATTTATCACTTTGCATTGATCAATATTGTGGTGTTGCATTAGCTGAGCTTACTGAATGTTTCATGGGATGATTTCATTTCACATGAGGTTTTCACAAGTCCTCAAGTGACCCCATCAATTTTTCATGAGGCAAGAGGGCCTTCACATCAGTAAGAAGTGCACGAGACTCAAACCACCAGTGTGCCAGTATTCATCAGTTATCAAAAGGGGGTTAAGGAGGCTACTTGCAGCGGCAAAACGAGTACTATCTCCACCCGAGGTGGAAGGGGTCTCGTTTCCTTCAATAGAAAAGTAGGTATAGGACAAAGGTAAACAACCAGTGCATGATGAGGGGCCTTTGGAAGGTCAAGAGAGAGATTTCATTCTCATTAAGGACGAGGACACTGATTTTGGCCCCCAAAGCTCAAGACTGAAAGAGATAATCCAGGAACAAGAAGATGACATTCATGCCTTAGCTCTTAACCTGGAAAGAGTTAAGTGGATTATCAATTATCTTGAGAAAAGGAACAAGCAATTGGAGGATCAGTAGACTATCATGGAGCTGCAAACTATAAGAGAAAACCGACAAGCAGCCAAGAGGAGGAAAATCAAATTGACACCACTAGAACAAGAGATTGAAGCTGATCATGAAATTTCGCTAGAAAGGAAAAATATTCACTTGGAGAAGCTACTGGAGAAGGCCAACAAATAGAAAAATATGTTGAGGCACATGGCCTATCACTCTTTGGCAAGAAACAAGATTTGTAAAGTGAGGATAAGGACCTTAAAGGCCAAATTGAGGAAAACTTTGAGGAGGAAGAAAGACCGAGATAGACTCAAAATCTTGGCTGAGGCTTCCTTAGCCCAACATAATACTTGATGCATGTCACTCAGCTCAAATTTCAAGAAATTTGGCACACTCTTTGTCAATTTTGAATTTTTGGAGGAAAAAAGAAGATTTTCTGCCTGGTGCATAGTGCCACTCGGCACTCGCTTTTGCTAGGGACATCTTCTAGAGGAAAACTTTACATTTTTGGATTCCTCATGAAAAATTATGAATTCATAGAAATTACTAGAAATTGTTGTGAAGTTTTGAGCTTCCAAAAGGGCCAAAAACACCTCAAAACTGCCCTTTCTGCGCCTTTTTGGTCACACAGGAAGCAGTGTTGGGAGAACTCACTTTTGGAGGGGAAAATGGACTCCAAATTCAGAACTTCCACTTTTTCTGGAAAGTAGACAAACGTACCTTTCCAACAAGTGCACTTGGATAAAATTTGGTGCACGAGAAGGCCTCCAGAATCAGTTGCAAAAAGGCATTACGCACAAGGATAGCGGTGCAACGCATAGGATGAAAAATTGTCATTGTGCCAAAAAACTCTCTTTTTCACCTAGTTTTTTCTTAGTTTGACTTTTTGTCTCTCTCATGGTCAAACTTATGATGTAAATTGATGTAACTTGATGGACTTTGATGTAAAAATGTTGAAAATTCACTCATGGAGGTAGATACATCATGAAAAGGTAGTTTTGAATTTAATGAATCAGTTTCCTAGATTTTAGAACAAAGTTGTTCCACTGCCTACTTTTCAGTACTTAGTTTAGATCTTGTTGGAACAACTCCTAAACTCATGAATTCGACCCCTAAAGCCTAGCATGAGTTGTTTTTTGCCTATATATAGTACTTTTTCAGTCATTTGTCAAGGTTGGACTCTTGTGAAAGCTTTGAGCAGCATTGTACATTCATCTCTGCAGTTTGGCAAAGGAAAAGACCAAGGTTTGTAGCATTTTGTGGGATTCTTGTGGCAAATTTATTTGGTATTGTTTCTTCTTTTGTAATTCAAGTTTTACATGTTTTTATGTATGTCATTATCTTTCTCTTTTAGCTGAACTAAATGAATCAAGGATAAAGGTAGAAATCATTGATATTGTAGTGCTCTACCTAGGGTTTGTTTAGTTTTTTATGTTTTCTCATGTTTGAAGAGGATTCTTGAGACTCTCATGCTCTATCCAACTCCTCACCAGTCTTAAGACTCTCCATCTCATTCAATTTAAAGTACTAAAGCATTTGCCTACCTCGCCCCATAGAAACCTCTACAAAACTAAGTCCATTCCCTAGACCCAAATCTGCCTTTCACATTTGAGCCAAAAAACCATCATAAAATTCAATCAAACTTCTCTGAGCATATACCTAGCCTAAAATTAGTCTTTACATCAATCATCTCAAGCTTCATTTGATATATTTTACTGAGATTGACAAGGAGAGAGCCCTCTCCCGAACTGGTAGGGCTAGCTACCAGGTTAAGGGTGGTTTGATGTTACCCTAGACCTGCCTTTCTCAGCCTAAGGTAGATTTAGGCCCTAACAGGTAGTTCTATCAAGCCAGCATTACATTATAAAACTGAGGATAGACAACCCTGTGACTCTATTATAACTTCGCGCTCCATGCCCATAATTCACAGAGTTTTTACACAAGAATTGGTAAAAACTTGGGCTTTAAGCCCCAAAACATGCCTTAGGTGGATTCCATGCCCAACACCTCTTAACTCCATCAATGTCCTTAGAATACTATCAAACATTTTAATCTTAATGCTTCTAAACCAAATAGGCTTATAAGACACATTGCTCCCAATATGAATAGAACCACCATCAACACTATGATAAGAGGAAAAATAACTCCTATGTGGACACATATGGTGTGAAAAAGCAAAATATAATAGCCATTATTCATGATATTAAGAATAATTACAGATAGATAAAACCTCATCATCCATACTTGAAACTAATTGAATAATATTTTCATCCATCTTGGTGTCTTCCCTATATTCCAATCTCTTACAACAATATTTCTTGAGATGCCCAGTCTTTTAACAATTGTAACATTTGAACTTAGTATTCTTTCCATTTGAATTAGATCTTAATGTACCTCTCGATGCTTCCCCTCTTTCTTTGGATCAACCTCTATCCATCATTGCTTCTGGTGTGAAGGTTCCTATAATGGATTTCCTCTACACCTCCTAAGACAAAAATGCTCCCACAATAGAATCATAGTCAAGATTCTTATTTGTACTAAAGCTAATGGAAGTGACAATATGATCCCAAGATTATAGGAAATAAACATAGCAATGTCCTTACCTTATCTACCTCTTCAATCCTTACGTCCATACTCATTAATTGGAATATAAGTGTATTTAAAAAATTCAAATATTAACAATCTTGGTATTTTATTTTATCTGTAGACTATACAATTTCATCTTCAAGTAGATTTGGTTTATCAAGGATTTCATCGTATAAAGGCCCCTTGTTTTTCTCAATAGGCCCAAATTTGTTTCCTGTCCACTAATATTGAAAAGGACATCGTCTGCTAGAAAAAAAAAATAGTGTTGAGGAATATTGCATCTAAATATCCTTAGACTTAAATATACACACCCATTGATTTATTTCTCTAGCCATCCAAGGCCTTGTGCAATCCTTGTTGCACCAACAAATCCTACATCTTGAGCTGCCACAATTTGAAACTATAACTCCCATTGAAAATCACCTCCTTCAACTGTATATTCATTATCTTCACCCCTCTCTACATAATAACTCATTTGGACTCATACAAATTAGGCTACTACTAAGTTAGTCGAAAAGAAAAACATGTAGTCTCTCTTGGCCAAAAAGCATTGAATTTCAACCCAAAACCCCAATATTCAAATCTAAACACCAAAAGAAAAATAAAACCCAAACACTGTAAAGATGTATATTAAATGGCCACACCACATGTGAATAGAATTTGTATATTACTAATAAATGACCCACACTAGACTACACATTATCATCTGGAGCCAATCTTAAATATAATGTCGAACTGATTGTATCTATTGATTGTGTTTTTAATCTAATCGTCACCAAAAACATATTTTTTATCAATATTTTTTGTTGTTTGGCTAAAGTGAAAACATGTTCTTTGAGCTGCCTAAGAATATGTGCCTCAATTTGTCCAACAATGTGTGAAATTGACAAGGAATTTGAAGGGAAATGCAATTCGATAAACCCCATAATCTAGTCTCTCAGCTGCTCCCTCCTACTTTGTTTCCAACTAGGAAAATTGGATCCCTTAATTCATGAAAATAATCTCGAAGTCCATCCCCTCCAAGCTTTGTTCCAAGCTTGTGAAATGTTGCCTCGACCTATAACATGCAAGAGAAACATCAAATAAAATCCTTCCAACCTACACAATGTCAATCTGCCCCAACTGGCATCAAGATCTCTCTTTGACACCATTTGTTGGGATGCAACCTACAAAAAGGTGCTAAAATAGTATACCAGGAATGAATTAATGAAACAAATTTTCACATAAAGAAATGTTTTCTTTATTGCTCAAAATTCTTGGAATTGTCGTACCAAAGGTTTATAGAGCCACACAATGTTTATAAGAAACTATTCTAGAAAATATGGGCATGCAAATAATGTGATTATTTGTTAGAAAAAGTAACGAAACACACCATCAAATAATTGGTCACCATTCAAAAGATTGATATCCTCTCAACTCTTTTTGTGAGTTTTGAATCAAAGTTAATAAAAGAAAAACCCTACACAAACCTACTTATATACACGTCATGGATAAGAAATCAAATTTATTACCATAAATGATATGTCAACTTAAAAAAATAAAAAACATTATCATTAAAATAAATAAATATATATGTTTTTTATTAAAAAAATATATCTTTAAAAATAATACTATGTTATGTTGACTGATACAAAATAAATTTTTAATTCTTTCATAAGTATGGTTAAATCTCAATATATACAAAATAAACTTTTCATTCTTTTAAATCTCAATATCTTAATAGTATTGGTAAAGAGATTAAAAATCATATGTGTCATTATTGGAAATAGTCTTAACCATTATTACAAGCCATATTGGCTTCTTTTAGATGTTATTTAGGTTTACTCTCGCCCTATAGCAAGACCTAAAAGTGTTTTTACTAACTAAGAATTATTTCTCTTCATACATAAGGATTAACTTATTTTCCTTCTAAATAAGGAAACAAGTTAATGCCTAAGACATATTGAAAGATAACCTTATATTGATGAATAAAAATTAGTGATAAATTCCTCACAATTAATTGAAGAATATTAATATAGCTTGAGTGGGCCTAATGGTTAAGAGCATGTGTATCCTCCTAGGAGGTCACATGTTCAACACCAGAGGGAGTAGAGTATATATGACTTAAAAAATGTTAAGTTATTCTTAATCACTTAAATAGTAAACATTATTGAGGCTAACAGTTTATAAATTTTGTTATCTTTTCGGCCATTTAAAATAATAAAAGAAATTTAATTTTGATATAAAATTGTATTAGAATAGCTTTAAATTGATAAAAGTATAAATATTAATTATCAATATTTTAAAATTAAATTATTATATAAATATTAATCAACATGAAAAGATAATTATTAATTTAAAAATAATAATTTAAATATTTAGAGAAATTGTGATGAACTACATTAGGTGGTTTAAAACATATTGAATAGAAAACTATTTAATCATTATGAAGAAAGAATGAAAAGAAAGAAAGAAAATTATTTTAACATCCACGAGGCTAAGATAGCCCATGGGACAAATTTCTTCTTCATCTGCTTGATATATTCGACCTCTTTTCTATGAAGCCTCACAATAAATTCTCCCAGCTTCTCGACAAACCCCTTGCTAAATAGATTATCCTAAGAGCTAGTTGCCAACATATCTACATAACTTTCTGTGTTGTCTTTGAATGCCTCACATTCTAAAATAAAACTATTTTCTGTTTCCATTTTTCTAGAAGAACAAAAAATGCCTACTCTTTCCTCCCACACTTCTTTTGGCCTTTTCCAATTCCCTGTTTCACAATGAAGTTGATGAGAATTAGTCCTATTGAGCGATAAGAATTTTGGCTCTCCAAGAGATATTGGCCTCTATATATGCTTTTCGTTGATGCCTATGAGTGGGATTAAACACTTCAATATAATACTTTTTCTTTCTCCCTAGCTCCTTTTCCCAAGTACACTTATGGAACTTATCCATAACAAAATATTTTATCTCTTTGTTGTTTATGGGACACGTGTTCAAGCAAATACCCCATTTACTAAACCATTTGTTATTTTGTTGCATCCAAGTCTTTTTTCTGTTGCGCAATATGTCATTAAAGACAATCTTGGGCCATCTATCCTCTTCCATTTGCTCAACTTTTTTTAAATACCTTATGAATCACACCATGGCAATTTATTCAATAGGAGCAACCCCTGTTTCACTTGCCAAGATAGCATAAGGAACTGCACTTTTAATCTTGAATTTGTTGGTAATCAAATGCTTCTGAATTTTCTCAATTTGTCCACTACATGTCGGATGTATTGTTGGCCCATAGTTCACAACCATAGAAAATCACTAGAATCACTAGAATTTTGAGTTGTTTTTCAGTCCCATAACTATGCCTCTCTACACCTATTTTTAAAAGCATAAAATGCTTTCCAAACCCCCAAAGTTATTTTCTTTCTACAACCATCCCAGCTTAGATTTTTGTTGAAGTCAATTCCAAGGTATTTTTAATCCACAAATTCTTCTAGAATGTTTCCTTCAAAGTAGAACTTATACTGGTTATGTTTTCTTTTTTTAGAGAAAACGACTACTTTCGTTTTGTTGATATTGACTTACATCCCCACACTTCTACAAAAATGTTCAAGGGATATTAAGTGCTCTTGGAAACCAAGAGCCGATTTAGAAATCAGAATAAGGTCATCTACATACAGAAGAAGCCTAATAATAAACTTTCCCAAATAGATACCATCACCACCTTGCAAATTTAACCACTCCTCAAGCTTGTTAATATATAAATCAAAAAGGGTAGGAGACAGTGGGAAACCTTGCTTGACCCTAATATTGCTTCTTAAACATTCAGAAATGCTTGTTGAAGTTCTAATTTTGACTTTCACCTCTTCATACAATCTATGCACAACTACTTTCAAATGTTTAGGAACCCCAAGTTCCTTCATTTTATGTTAAAGCTTAGCCCTAGGAACTGTGTCAAACGCTTTTCTGAAATCAACAAAGCAATAAAAGGCTTCTTCCTTTTTCTCCCACAATTTCAAAGATGTGCCTTTAAGCTATAAAATGATCAAATGTGGAATGTTTAGGTCCAAAACTTGCTTTCCCTTTAGCACGTTTAGCTCTTTCTTCTACCCATTTTCTAATTTTATTTTCTAGCAATATTCCAAATAGATTTCAAAACAAAGGGTTTATCATTAGTCCTATAATTGGAGGGATTATTGACGTCACTACTCTTGAAACGAGGTATTCCCATACTAGTTGTCCAATCTATGGGAAGCCCATGTTGTATAATGTTGCTGAATTTTTTTGTAATGTTGAACCTCAGAATTACCCTCTCCTTGAAATTTTTTTCTCACCTTTTTCCCTCACTTTTTCATAAGATTACAAGCCCAATCAATGGTAAATGCTAGGTTTTGTCTTAAGGAAATCATTAAAATGATTGCAATATTATATTTTCATCTTCTTGCTATTTGAATAGATTTTTGCAAATTAGCTAACTGTGGATTCATTAGCTACTCTCATGGTTTGGCAGGTTCTAGGTGTCAAATGAAGAATTGGGCCACATGGGGATTTCTAGAATCATCTCCACATGGATTCTATTCTATTCACTCGGTCCAAATTGATAGAAAAACAAGCCTAAGATCATGGTGAAAGATGGAGTCAAAGTACGTTATCCGAAAGCAGTATGACTCTTGATTTTCTCTTTTGTAACTAATCAAGAGTGTAACAATTCTATTGCAAATATAATTCGAACTAGCCACTTGTAGCTAATTAAAAGTTTAAATAGTCCTATTGCAATTCAAATTAGCCACATGTAGCAATTTTATCTCATAAATAGTCATGTTAAATTTAATTCAAATTAGCCACCTGTAGCAAGTTTATCTCATAAATAGTTATGTTATTTTCCTTTAAATATCAGTTGCATGGAACCGATAAGGAAGAATTTAGAAGGAATTCCATGTTAAGTTGAGGCCTTTTGATGATACTCTGTATTTAGACTTCGTTTTTTTTCATAATACTAATTTTGTGTTTCCAATGATCATTTAAAGTGCATCCTTAACTAGCTAGCATTCTAGTCATGTCAGTTGCAGAGGGCCCCTCCACTAAAGGAGGTTTTTCATTTGTTGTTTCTAGTTCAATTTCCATTACTCTGTTTTCAGCAAATCTGTTTTCTAAATTAGGATGATATTTCATTTCAGTTTTTAACCAATAGCATAATGATAAATCACAACTGTGTAGCCTTGTTCTTCTAAGATATTTCGTGGAGAAAAAAGACTTTGTTTCCTAACTGAATTAAGATTGAAGTAATAAGAATACACAGTTGCTTAGTTTTCTTACTGTTTTGTCATTTGTTTTCTTAGAACGAAATTGTCAATTAACCGTGTTAATGGATGTTTTCTAAAGCCATTTCAAGATGATGATGATCCTAAACTAAATGGTTAAATGTCTAATTCATATAGTGATTGAATTTACTCAATACATTGTTATTTTCATAAGAACTTAGGAACTAAGGTATAATTGATTTCTTGCACAACACTTCAAGAGGGTAATGCTTCACATTTGAGTGTTGGAGAAAGTAAAAAAATACATTAGTTGTTTATAGTTAGTTTTACATGATTTTACCTTTTTTTGCTTCCAGATCCTCACTTAGTTGCATCACTAATATTCCCAATAATCATTTCAAGGAGATTTATTTAATCATATTCCAAAATTGAATAGTTGAATGTTTAATGAATGTCATTACTGAGTTACCTTCCGCATCAATTTCATTCTTGGTTGTAAGAATAAGATCCATGGATTAGGACTATTGATAAGATAAGATAGATGGTCTTTCTTTTAATTAAGTTCTAACTAGCCAACAGTTCTTGGTCCATTTTTAGGAAATTAGATTAACTTACGAACATTTCCTTTCCTTTCAAATTAATTATATTCTCTTAAATTTTCTCATAGTTTCAGGTTGTACATTCTTAGACATCAAAGAACAAAAACCCCCCAAAAAACAACATAAAATACAAAACAACGAAGTGAGAAAAAGGTTAACTAAGCACATATAGTGGACCACACTTCATCAGCTTACAAACCTCAGTTGATAATTTATGCAACAAATTTATACACTAAATTGACTAAACATTTTGGCTCCGCTACCGGGGAAGCGTAATTAGGTAACCTCATCACTTATGTCTAAAAAATGATATGCGTAGAGAAAGAGACTCTAAGGGTAGATTCATAGCTAGAGGAAGGAGTTTAATTCCTATAACACCACTTACTCCACCAAGACTAAGAAGAGATACAACTCCATATCAAACTCATATTCCACATTTCACTAGCCATAGACTTCCTGAAGTTCTAAGGTCATAAATCCAATTAAGATGATCTCCTAATTCATCTACTGAGGCAGTCCTAGAGGAAGAAAATCTTGGATCTCCAACAGAAGGAGTAGCCTTTTTCACCTCTACAGGGGAACATATTTTAGCTGAAGAATTAGAAATTCCTAGTGGAGAGGGAGAAGTAGAACCTTTCTTCCACATACCATTGATAGAGGAACCCAAGGAAGAGTAATTAACCTTGCAGGTTAAGTCTTATATTAACTCTAAATGATCTATAATGGCAGGAAGAGAAGAAGAAGGAGAGGGAGTTCTGAATGGAGAATTTTCACCATTTGGAGGAGGAAGAGGTAGAGGAAATAATGGAGAAGGTAGAGGAAATAGGGAAGTTGATAACTATTTTGGATTCCCTAGAGTTGATGAAGAAACAAATGCCACAATGAAAAATATCTCACCTTCTGTCCTCCCAAATTTTCATGAATTAAAAAGTGAAGATCCTAAAACCTTTTTATTTGAATTTGAAGTCTTGTGCAGAACTTATGATTATTTACAAGACTATCAAAAACTGAAATTGTTTCCTTCAACATTGAAAGGAGATGCTTTAAAATGGTTCATGGGATTGTACAAGACTATCAAAAACATAAATTTTTTCCTTCAACATTGAAAGGAGATGCTTTAAAATGGTTCATGGGATTGATCATTCAGTCTATTAGAACATGGAATGACATGAAGAGAGCATTTTTGGATAGGTATTGGATTATTGCATGTCTATCAATCACAAAGATGAAGTGTTTAAAATGATGCAAAGAGGGGATGAAAATTTGGAGGATTTAATTGAAAGATTCAACTATAACTTAAAAAGAGAAAAAATGGATAACTTAGATCAAGATACTTTAAAAGATATTTTATTAAAATCCATTAGAGATGAGTGGATAGACATCCTTAACATGATGGGGAAGGGAGATATCCCTCAACTCCCATTAAATGATATTGGAGAATTATGTGTTCATCCCTCAAGAGGAAAATCCAAAACTGGATCAGTGAGTAGGGTAGAAATTGGAAACATGCTTGATGAATTTAAAACAAATATTCTAGGGAACCTTAGTGAACAGATAGACACCCTTAAGTTACAAAACAAGCAGAAAGATGAGACTGATGCTTTATCTATTTTCTGTCCCAAATGCAGAAAGAAGCATGCTTTAAGAGAATGCCCTTTGGATGTAAAAATCATAGAGACTTGTGTCATTTGTTCAGAAAACCATGAGACCAAGAGTTGTCCTTCAATTCCTAGTCTTAAGGATTTTTTTCAAGAGGAAACAATTTCAAATCCAACATAATCTCTTTGCTTTGCCTCTAGAAGACCTTGGCAGGGGCCACAAAACCAAGGTTTTAACAACCAAATGTATATTCAACCCCCACAAATTGGAATTATTGGCAACAACGTTGGCCTCAATCTCAATCTCAATCTCAACCTTGGGCTCAAGGAATGAAAAATCCCTATGGAAGATTATCTCAATACTATCAGTACCCTCCATCATATCCAAACTATCCTCCCCAACAATTTCATCAACAAAATCAATAGCCCCAACTTCAAAACTAAAATCCTCAACTTTCACTGCCATTCCCACAAAGACCAAATCAATTACCTACCCAACCATTACGAAACCCCAACAATAAAAATCCTCAAAATACCTATATGGTGGAAGGACAAAAATTTCCAACTTATATGATCACTCCTCTAGATCTCAATGATGTCCAACTAAGATCTGGTAGGATATTAGAAAATAAAAAGCCTTCTGTAGTTATTCAAGAACAAGACAATTCTAAGGAATATTCTCTACAGCCAAATAAAAGTTTTGAAGGAACATCTCTTAAAAACCAGAATACTGAAAATGAAAAACAAAAAGAACCAATAAACTCAACTCATATCATAGAGCAACCATTAGTATCTACTTCTACACCTCCTTTTCCTGAAAGATTACAAGTTGATAGAGGGGTAGAAAAGCATATTATGTTTCCTAATTATGATTTTCTAGATGAATTGAAAAATGGCTGTATCAAAATCCCTTTGTTACAAGCCATTAAGGAGATTCCAATTCTAGCTAAAACAATAAAGGAGTTGAGCATGAAGAAACGAGGAAGAAAAACAAAAGAAATAAAAATAATTCAGCTCGCAAGAGAAACAACATACATAATGATGGGAAAACTTGCCATACAAAAATATGTAGATCCAGGAAGTCTAGTTGTAGAAACACACATCAATGGAGTTGAAATTTTGAATACATTGATTGATTTAGGAGAAGCAATAAACATCATGAGAAAAAAAACCATGGAACAACTCAAGCTTCCTAATCTTCTTTATACACCTATATTACTACAATTGGCAGATAGATCTGTAATCAAACCATATGGTGTGTTAGAAGATATTTCAGTGTCCTTCAACTCTTGAGAGTACCTTGTTTATTTTATGATCTTAACCCCTAAGAACAATCTAGGAGGAAATCCACTTATATTAGGAAGACCTTGGATGGCTACAACTGATGCTTTCATTAGCTGTAGATCTCGTGATTTATATATCTGTTATGGTAAATCAACTAATAAATTCATTCTATATCCTCTAGCAAGAACAATCATAGAGATATATGACAAAGAATGCATTGATGATGACAATGATATTCAACCTCTCTTTACTATTTCAACCATTAGTGAAGATAGTCAAATCTTAAATATAATGGAAAATTTTGAATCATCTCCAGAATATGAACATGATCAATTTCAAGAAAAATCCAATATTGAATATTTGTCATCTAGACAGATGTCTTTTTATTCTATGGAAGAATTTGGTAGCTCTACAATTGAAATCTTTCCAGGGAAAACATTGAACATAAACAATAACTTGGAAAAATTACAACAAGAAAAACTAATCAAAACATTACAACAACATTCTTCTACATATGCATGGGAATACATTGACATGAAAGGAATTAGTCCTAAGACTTGTATACATCACATATACATTGATGAAAATTGTAAACCTATCAGACAACCTCAAAGAAGGATGAATCCAAATATTAGGGAAACTGTGAAAGAGGAGTTGCAAAAATTGTTGAATGTAAACTTCATTTACCCAATTTCAAACAGCTAGTGGGTTTCTCCTCTAGTGATTGTGCCTAAAAATAATGGTAAATGGATGGTATATATTGATTATCGAGAATTGAATAAAGCTACTCTAAAAGATCATTTTCCTGTGCCTTTTATAGATCAAGTGTTAGATACATTAGCAGGGAAGAAGTATTTCTCATTTTTGGATGGTTTTAGTGGTTACAATCAAATTCAGGTATCACCTGAAGATCGAGATAAAACCACATTCACCTGTCCATGGGGAACTTATGCCTACTGAGTACTTCCTTCTGGATTGTGCAATGCACCTGCAACATTCCAAAGAGTAGTATTAGGAATTTTTTTTGATCTAATACATGATTGTGTAGAGGCGTATATGGATGACTTTACAGTTTATGAGAAGACATTTGAAAAAGCTTTAGAAAATTTGGAAAAACTTCTTAAAAGATGTAAGGAAGAAAACCTTTCACTAAGCCATGAAAAATGTTTTATGATGTTTACAGAAGGGATTGTTTTAGGACATCACATTTCAGAAGATGGAATTAAAGTTGATAAATCTAAGGTTGAATTCATCTCTAAACTATCAATTCTAAGTTGTCAAAAGAATGTTGGAAGTTTTATAGGATTCAAAGGATATTATAGAAGGTTTATAGAAAATTTCACTAAACTAGCATCCCCACTCTTCAAATTACTCACCAAAGATTGTGAATTCAATTGGAATCCCGATTGCCAATTGGCATTTCAGACTTTAAAAGAAAAAAATTCTAAAACACCCATCTTCAGAGGTCCAAATTGGAAACTACCTTTTCACATTTCAACAAATGCTTCAGATACAGCTCTGGGAACTGTATTAGGACAAAAATATTTGATCAAATTACTCACCAAAGATTGTGAATTCAATTGGAATCTCGATTGTCAATTGGCATTTCAGACTTTAAAAGAAAAAAATTTTGAAACACCCATCTTAAGAGGTCCAAATTGGAAACTACCTTTTCACATTTCAACAAATGCTTCAGATATAGCTCTGGGAGCTATATTAGGACAAAAATATTTGATCCCCTATGCCATCTATTACACAAGCAAGA
The DNA here is from genome assembly GCA_000404065.3 of Pinus taeda. NCBI lineage: Eukaryota > Viridiplantae > Streptophyta > Pinopsida > Pinales > Pinaceae > Pinus > Pinus taeda. Next base: position 91,502 of record APFE030801930.1, read on the forward strand.
ATTTGACTCCCACTAATTTAAATTACACTGTAACTAAAAAGTAATTCTTAGTTGTTGTTCATGCTATCAACAAGTTCAAAGATCACATAACAAGCTATGAAACCTTTGTTCACATAGATCACTCTGCAATTAGGTACTTAATGAATAAACCTATTACTAATGGTAGAGTTACAAGATTGTTATTACTCCTATAAGAATCCAACATCACTATACTAGATAGACCAGGAAAACAAAACACAGTTACTGATTTCTTGTCTAGAACTCAAAATATCAAAGATGACACTCCAGTTGAAGATAAATTTCCTCATGACTATCTTTTTGCAGTAACTAATTAGACCCCTTGGTTTGCAGATATTTCCAATTACTTAGTCACGAGAAAATTACCTTCACATTTGTTTCCTAAGGAGAAAAGAAAAATCATTCAAACAAGTGCAAGTTACTCATGGATTACTAATGAATTGTATAAAATAGATCCAGATCTCATGATCAGAAGATGTGCTCAAGAAGATGAAATGCCTGAAATTCTTAAGGCATGTCATGATGAACCTTGTGGTCGACACTCGCTAACAAGAGGGAAACCTATAAAATCCTTCATTTATGATATTATTGGCCCTCCGTCTTCAGAGATGCCAAAGAATATGTCAAAAGGTGTGATAGCTACCAAAGGGTAGGAAAACCTCCTCCTTCAGATGAAATGCCACTACAAACTCAGGTATTGATTGAATCTTTTGAAAAATGGCCTTGGATTTTGTTGGACCAATTAATCCTCCCTCTAAAAAAAAGAAGTATATTTTGGTATGCACTAATTATGTCACTAAATGGGTAGAGGCTAAAGCATTACCTTTTGCTAATGAAAAATATGTAGTTAATTTTCCTTTTGAGGACATCTTCACTCATTTTGGTGTTCGAAGAGAAATTGTGACAGATCAGGGATCTCAATTTACATCTAAAATGGTGGAAAGGCTTGTGGAAGATTACAAGATCAAACAAAGAAAGTCTACTCCTTACCATCCACAAGCAAATGGTCAAGTTGAATCTACCAATAAGGTGATTGAAGGAATTCTCACTAAGACTGTACATCTACACAGAAGAGATTAGGTAGAAAGGCTTCTTGAAGCCTTATGGGCCTATAGAACTACATGGAGGAACACAACAGGACATACTCTCTATGAGCTTGTTTATGGGAAGCAATTCATGTTCCCTATAGAGTTTCAAATCAGAACCTTAAAGATGTCCGTATAATTGGGATTGGATTTATCAGAAGCATAGAAACATAGATTGGAGCAACTCAATGAGCTTCATGAAATCAGGCAAGATGCAATTCAAAGAACCATTATAGTCCAGCAACAAAGGGCTAAATGGCATGATAAGTATATCAAGGAGAAGAAGTTTCAAGTAGAGGATCGGGCACTTTTGTTCAATTCAAAATACAAAGGTTTTCAAGGAAAGTTTCAGACTCATTGGCTTGGGCCATATGAGATTGAAAAAGTCTTTAATAATGAAGTAGTGAGAATAAGGACAATAAATGAAAGAAAGGTACCTCTTCTTGTGAATGGTCATTGATTGAAGATATATCATAAGCCAATTTCAAGAGAGGATTTTATCAAGATTTTCCAAGATAACATTGAAATGAAGTTGGTGAAGAAGAATTATTCTTCTCCACTAACTTAACTTTTATTTTTCCTCTCTCTCTCTCTCTCTCTCTCTCTCTCTATATATATATATACACAAAAAAAGAAAAACATAAAAAATTAATAATAAAATGTATAAGTATGAAAACCAATCATTAATTGGAATACTTATATAGAAAATACAGGGTGAAAATCAAAGATTTCTAACATCCTATATTTTCCATTCCCTTTCCCTAATAAGTAGTGACATAAAGCAACATTCATTTGTAGTTCATAATCTGCAAGCTCATTTCATTTTACAGTCTCATTCCATCTCACCCCATTTTCATTTTATTTTAAAGTTTCATTCCATATCACTCCACTTTCATTCCATTTCATTGTCATATTCCATTTCAATTTCATTTCGCATTCATGTTCCATAGCCATACTTCATTTTTTTATCATGTTCCACAGCTGATTCCATTCTGTAGCTAATTTGATTCTCTAGCCATATCTCATTTGACAACTTTGGCATAATTATACAGCTTACAAAAAAATGATGATTGTAGGAAATTGAAGAATCTTGTTTTGAAGACCAATATGCTAAAGGGTACCTATGGATCAACACCAAAGAAAACAACAAATGAAAAGGTTAAGTTCTAAAAGGTAAAGTGCAAAAATTTATTTTAAATAACAAGGTTAAAGCATAAAGCATATATAATATGGATATTCGTATGTTTCCTTGACGAATCATCATTTGATTTGATTGCAACCTCCATCATACTACATATACACCACATCCTCCATATTATGTCACATAACAGTCCATAATTAACTCCCTCGTTGATTATTAACGGTCATGACTATGACATGACATACTTGTCTACATTCCTCCAGAACCCCTGCCATCTATTTATTTCATACAAACTTGTAGTTCCTTTCACCATATTCACAACCAATTCATTTCATAAAACGGGAAGGGTAATTTTGAAGGTTGAGAACTCTGCGTAGTAGAAGGCATGGGGCTAATTGTTATATTAGAAATGGTAGGAGAAAAGTACATGGAAGGATACCCACAACTCAAAGAAATGTTGCAAAAAGTTGGATGGCTTAAATTCATTGAGAAATTTGATGGTTTTCCTAAGGATATGACAAAATCCTTTGCTCGATCTTTTGATGGCACAAAGGTATAAATTGGAGATATCAAGTTTGCAGTGACTGAGTCATTCATGACTGAGGCTACATAACTTTCAATGCATGGTGAAAGATGGTTCAAGAACAAGGAGTTCCACAATGAATCATAGAAAGTAATACTCAAAAACCCAGGTATGGATGTCTCTGTTTTTAGAAAAGGTATTCCCATTTCAGCTCTTAAAAGTAAGTGGAGGAACATGCTCTTAAGGGAAGGTTTGGTTGCATGTATGTCTACCATATCCTTTTACCGATGAATTTCTTATAAAATGGAGAAATCAATCTTCCTTTCTTCTTGCTAAATAGCTTAAGAAGGATGGCCTCAAATGTGCAAAAGAGAATACAGTTCATAGATACAACCATGTATCATCATGGGTTGATAAAGATATTGATTGAGTTTCATTTAAAAAGCATAGGGGATACCTGAGAGAATTTTATTATTACAAACCAGTTCCAAGAAGCACCAGTCACCTAAAGAAGATAATGTTAGAAGAAGTAGAAGAAAAATGATTGGTATAACTATTGAAAACAGACTTGAGTCTTCATTACAGAAAGATGATGAAAAATTAATCTCTGAATAACTGACAAAAATCAGGAAGCAAATCAAGGCAAGAGGGAAGATAAGAAAGCACAAAAAAGGTCACAAATGAGGAGAATGTAAGTCTGCCACAACTTAGAAGGAGCTCTAGACTCTGAAGTTTGGTAAAGAAAACATCATCAAAATGGACAGAGTTTATAAATTTAGACGAGGAAACCCCAAAACCATCTCCTGTTAACATCTCTTCTACACACAGTCCTCAAAATTATCATGTTCATCATTTTGAAGGTAGCCCAAGCAGAAGATCTCCAGGCATAGACCCAGCGCAACAAAAAATATATGACTATGTAGAATCACTGGAGAAGAGAAGTGCCTCGATGAACCAAAAACCTTCTGTCAATCAACAAGAAACTCCAATTGATGCTCTCAAATAGGAAATTTATGAATTAGAGATGTTGAACATGCATATCAAATAGGAGAATGAGACCTTGAAGGAACAAAATAAATTGGACAAGGCAATTCACGATAATACCATTCTGCATCTAAGACTGTGTTATAAGAAAAATAGGATTTGAAAAGAAAGAATAAGATTTTGAAAAGAGCAACCATTAACCTTAAGTACAAGCTTCTTATGAGAAAGCCCAAAATGACAATCACTTCAAAGAAGAACAAAAGAAGGAAATTGGATGTACTAGCAAAGGTGTCTGAGAAAATGCAGTAGGGAGGAATAACTCACATTTTTGGAAAATTGCATGAGGACATGCAATGATTTTTCAGTGGGGGTATGTTGAACCTCAAAATTACCCTCTCCTTGAAATTTTTTATCACCTTTTTCCCTCACTTTCTCATAAGGTTATAGACCCAATCAATGATAAATGGTAGGTTTTGTCTTAAGAAAAGCATTAAAATGATCACCATATTATATTTTCATGTTCTTGCTATTTGAATAGATTTTTGCAAATTAGCTACAAAACACAGCCTATTCTATGGCTAACTGTGCATTCCATAGCTACTCTCATGGTTTGGCAGGTTCTAGGTGTCAAATGAAGAATTGGGCCACATGGGCATTTCTAGAATCATCTCCACATGGATTCTATCCTATTCACTCAGTCCAGATTGACGGAAAAGAAAGCCTAAGGTCATGGTAAAATATGGAGTTAAAGTATGTTATCTGAAAGTAGTAGGACCCTTGATTTGCTCTTTTGTAGCTAATCAAGAGTCTAACAATTCTGTTGCAAATCTATTTCGAATTAGCCACCTGTAGCTAATCAAAAGTTTAAACAATCCTATTGCAATTCGAATTAGCCGCCTGTAGCAATTTTATCTCATAAACAATCATGTTAAATTTAATTCGAATTAGCCACCTGTAGAAAGTTTATTTCATAAACAATTTTGTTATTTTCCTTTAAATATTGGTTGCATGGAACTGAGAAGGAAGAATTTAGAAGGAATTACATGTTAAGTTCAAGGCTCTTTCTGATACTCTGTATTTAGACTTCGTTTCTTTCATAATAAAAATTTCATGCTGCCAATGATCATTTAAAGTGCATCCTTCACTAGCTAGCATTCCAGCCACATCAGTTGCAGAGGGCCCCTGCCCTAAAGGAGGTTTTTCATTTGTTGCTTTTAGTTCAATTTCCATTACTCTTTTTTCAGAAAATTTGTTTTCTAAATTAGGATGATATTCGTTTCAGTTTTTAACCAATAGCATAATGATAAATCACAACTATGCATCCTTGTTCTTCTAAGATATTTTGTTGAGAAAAATGACTCTGTTTTCTAACTGAATTAAGATTGAAGTAATAAGAATACACAGTTGCTTAATTTTCTTACTATTTTTTCATTCATTTTCTTAGAATAGAATTGTCAATTAATTGTGTTAATGGATGTTTTCAAAAGCCATTTCAAGATGATGATGATCCTAAACTAAATGGTTAAATGCCTAATTCATACAATGATTGAATTTACTCAGTACATTGTTAGTTTCCTAGGAACTTAGGAACTAAGGTATAATTGATTTCTTACACATCACTTCAAGAGGGTAATGCTTCACATTTGAATGTTAGAGAAAGTCAAAAATACATTAGTTGTTTACAGTTAGTTTTACATTATTTTACCTCTTTTTGCTTTCAGATCTTCACTTAGTTGCATCACTGATATTCCCGATAATCATTTCAAGGAGATTGATTTAATCATATTCCAAAATTGAATGGTTGAATGTTTAATAAATGCAATTATTGAGTTACCTTCTGCATCAATTTCATTCTTGGTTTTAAGAATTATATCCATGGAATAGGACTAAGGATAAGATAAGATAGATGCTCTATTTTTTTATTAGATTCTAACTAGCCAATAGTTCTTGGTCCATTTTTAGGAAATAGATGAACTTACGAACATTTCCTTTCCTTTAAAATTCATTAGATTCACTTAAATTTTCTCATAGTTTCAGGTTGTACATTCTTAGACATCAAAGAATAGAAACCCCCTAAAAAACAACGCAAAATACAAAAACAACGAAGTAAGAAAAAGGTTAACTAAGCACATATAGTGCACCACACTTCATCATCTTACAAACCTCGGTTGATAATTTATGCAAGCAATTTAGGACACTAAATTGACTAAACAATGATGTTGTTAAAAAATTTTGCTATGTGAGATGCAAGAATCTTTGGAGTTCAGCTAAGTATTTTTCTTTTCCAACACCCAACTTGTTGATACACATCTCTCCCTCTTGCACCATGAAGAGTTCAGTATCAATGTTGAACAAGGGGGGAGGGTCAACCTTGGGATCCTACTCATAGAGTTGTCTTGCATAGTCAAACCATTTAGAAGTTGTAATACTATTTCCAGTTTGTATCTTTCTCGATTGGACATCCTTCCAAAATAATTTGGGATTATTTTTCCCAAGGAAGATTATTTCTTCCCTCCTTGAAACCATGAAATCAACCTTTTTCTTTCTTAATAACTTCTTTTAAGCTTTGAGATTTATGTTATCCTTGTTTGACTCTTTCCACATTCTCCTTGCCTTTTTGCATTCCTTGTCAAAACAAGCATTGACAGGAAAGAAATCTATTTCAAACTTCTTAATTTTTGGTCTTTTGCACAATGCAAGTGCGCATTGAATTAAATGTATTGAGTCATGGCTATGAAGGTCATGAATTGTGATTCTCTCCTTCTCGAAGAGCCTCTCTAATGTCTTTTTGAAGGTATTATAATTTTCTAGAGTTGAAATAATTATGACCTTTAGGAGATTTTGTTGGACATGTTGATTTTTTTTCTCTAGTTGTTTCTTTCTAGTCCAAGAGAAACTTAAATAAATTGCTTGTGATATGATTTTAAGTCCCAAAGTTGATCTCCAATAAAAAATTCCTCCATTTTCTCACACAAACCATGCGAGGAAATTACATAATCTCCTACACTTGCTCCATTGTAAGTATTGAAAGTGAAATTAGCAGACTTTGTCCATCTAGTCAAGCCATTACAAATGACTCACAGGCCCCATATAGAGTAAGCAATTGTTCACCAAAGATATTGCAACCCTTTTCCTCTGAAATTCTTTCCCACGGATGATTACTCCCTTCTATAATCCAAATAGGGTCGTAGTCTACTTTACAACAAAGAATGTTAGCTTGCTCACTTGCAGTCCTATCATTGAAATCACCCATTATAAGGACTTCACGTAGCTGAGAATATGTTGCAATATTTGATTTTAAGACTGTAAATAGATCTTTGTGGTCAAGCCCTCTACCTTTGTATATTTTTGAAACTTGCGGCGCAAAATAGCATGTTGCAATTTTGATGTGGTTTCCATTTTCTGATATTTTAAACCAAATGAATTGTTTATTTGCATCTTCTTTTTCTAACTAAATGAGATGACCTTCTTTTTCCCTCAGTAAAACCATGATACCCCTGTGCCCTTTTCCATTCTCTGCTACCTTGTTCCACACTTCTATCTTCTAGTATCCTTCAAACAAAGGTGTCTTGCACCCTTCATGGTCGTGTAATTCTGTGAGGAAAATTATGTCTCTATCTTCCACAATAGGCCCTAACCCAGGTCCTCGTCTCCATTGGTAACCTGTGCAGTTCCTGTTGGCACTATGGCACTGATTTAGAGCTATGGCTCAGGTGTTTTCCTTGATGGCAACTATCTTTGGTAAAAGATCTCAGTTCAGGCTTTCAGAATGAAGAAAAAGTCATATACGCATGTTCATCTAGACGAAGACGCGTATACACGTGGGTTATACGTGAAAAAAGCACGTATATGTTGGATAACTCACCTTTGGTTTGTGGTAGTTAGTCCTTGGTACTTGAACCTATGGTTTTGGACCATGGTACCTCATCAAAAGTGTTGATCCCAAGTATTGGGTCCGTGGTATTGTTTTAATATGGTTTTGGACCGTGGTATTGTGGAAGGCCTAAGACTATAAAAGAGGAAGGAGGTCATGTGGCAAAGGATCATCTGAACTATTATTGAATATCTGATAAAGTGGTAAATCTCGAATACTAGTAATTGGGTAATGGTGCAGATCTAGATCTGAATGAAGGAGGAACCTTAACGCAAAGAGAAGGATAAGTTCTATTGATGGGTCATAATCTTTAAGCTTGAATGATAGTATCTTTGTATGATTTTGGTCTGTTATATGTGGCGCTTGCTTGATCTATAACACTGACAATCTGGGTTAATTAGTGTTTGAATATCTGAAAGAGCGAATTATCCTTTATAGATCTGTACGCAGGATCAGTGAAGCGAAGGCACGTATACACGTTGGTTCAATGAATGAAAACAATGTATACGGAGGTTATTCCAAACACAGAAGCATATGCACGCATGTTGCATGTTATTGAAATAACGTATATGTTTTGAGTTGTGATCTAGCTGCTTCTGTTTATTGTTGCTGTGTTCTGGGTTTAGATTTTGGTGTGTGGTTTCTGGTACTGTGTTTTGGGTACAGCTGTCAGAGAAGTATCTACTTGATTCAGATCTAATTGGTGAAAACGATATTCGTTGATTCTTGATGATTGAGTGATGTTCATGGATCCAGTCTGAAAATTTATGAAACGTGGTCCCTGGAAGAAAGAGAAGGTTGTAGCCTTCTGTGGGCCAGCACCTACGTACTAGTATCTTGGCTAGTGCAAGAGCTAAAGGGGGTTGTAGCTCCCTTCAAGGAGAAGCTAGAGAATGAGAGAGGGGTGTAGCTCTCTGCAAGTTGCAGCCTGCGTACTGGTAAAGGACTGCACTAGTACATTGTAAAAGAAGTTTCTAATTTTAAAAGAAGATAGAGACGAATTGCAGCAGGTGGTTTTCACCCACATTGGGTTTCCACCTTATATCTTGTGTTCTTGTGTGTGATTGTCTTTCTGCTCTACTTTACTGTCTCCGGTTACTAGTTATTTGATTTTGCATCACAGATTAACATTCATCATCAGAAAGATTAAGTAAATTAAAAGTCTGTTTTGTATACGCGAGTTTGCTTCTACATAGTTGCGTATATACACGGGTTTAACTAACTGAAGTAGCATATATCATCTGTTTTGAAAAAGGAATATTTGACTTGATAATACTGATTCACCCCCCCTCTCAGTATTATTTCCAACACTTCATGCCAGGGTGATCCCCTAAATGTTGGTGGGTCCAGCACTGTCAACATTTATGGCACTAGAATGAGGGCCACCAGTTGTTTATGGTTGAACTTCCTCTCACACACACTCATCAACCATCTAGTCAAGATAGTAACTCGCACTCTCCCTCACCTAGGCGTGAATCTGTAGTTGGTTACTTCTCACCTCCCATGAATGAACAAGAAATTCCATATCATCACCTTCGCTCCATTCATTCCATCACCCACTAGTTTGCAAAAGAATTCCAACTGATCTCACGAATACAACATCTTTCATACGCATCAAGGAAGCCCAAAACCACTCCCACAGGGGTTGTTGTATCATCAGTGGAAGAAGCAGTTATTGCCACACTTGAAGGTGTGGTAGAAGTTGTTGAAGACAGAGAGGAGCATTTGATCTTCTAATAGGTAGAAAGAGACACCATCATAATATTGGCCTTAAACTCTGGTATGGAAGATGGAGGGAAGGCAACAGAGGAGGTGGAGGTGGAGATGAACCAACAAACTCAGAGCTAGAACCATCAGATTATGAGGAAGAGGAGGAGGACAAAGAAGAAGAAGAGATGGCTAACCAAAATCTAGAATGGATGACTCAGGGACCATTGGCTCTCCTAGGTGCTTTGCACAAGATGCCAAAGTGGGTAGAAAGAATGAAAATCAAGTTCAACTGTGATAGCACAATGAAGGAAGAAGACCACTTGGACAACTTCTACCTGCATCTGCAGTCCCTTGAGGTACGGTATGATGATGTAGCATGTAGATTGTTTTCATGTACCTTGGATGATTTTGCAACTACATGGTATCATAGCCTTCCAGCCAACTCCATACAGAACTGGGGAGCATTTAAACACATGTTTCTTTAAAAATTTGTTGATGACAAGACCCCAACCATGTTACTCAAAGAATTGGGAAGCCTGAAGATGGAGGGGAAGGAAAAGGTAAAAGGCTTCAATCATAGGTTTACGTGCATATTGAACAAGTTTGCAACAGACACGAAACCTCATGACTCCATCACTGTTGATTACTACATGTTCGCACTGTCAACCAGTATTTCATAGTTCATCAAGCGAGCTGCGAAACCAAAATTATAGGAAAACTACGAAGAGGATATTTCTCTTGAGAAATACCTGCGCGTGATTGGATTCATCAAGGATGATGAATTAGTAAAGGACTCTATAGATGTGAGCAGGAAGTCCCAAGTGGTGGCAAGCAAAGGTAGAGACATGGAAATAAACGATATTGAAACCCTCACTTGCCTCGTTAAGAAATTGACAACAGAAGTGTCTGATATTAAACAATAGAAAATGGACACATTAACAAGAAACCATCGCCCAAAATGAGACAAGGAAGCATGTCATTAGGCAGCAACTATTGCCCTTCAAAAACTGTGCATATATTTGTGTTTGAGCTCGATTGGTGCACGAATCTCACATTCTGTTCATTTCACAAAGATCATCACGCAAAGAATTCTTGTTCAAACTAGAAGTGAGTCAAAGGTTGTATATGCAGTCACACATTTGACACAAACAAAAGTATGCAGGAACAACCAAAAGATATGGATAATGACAAAGATGTTGCACCTGATGAGGCATCAAGTTATGGGCATGTGGTAAACTTATATGAGTGCTCACAAGGAGTGTTGAAGATGAACACCGAGAAACAACCCCAAAAGAAAAATGACCATTACAATCTCAGGAGTAAAGGGGATCCCCTTACAGTTGGAGAAACACAAGGAAATATGAGACTGTTGATGAGGAAGGCTGATCCACTAACTATCCCAAAGAAAAAAACACAAAGCAAGCCCGGGAAGACAACGATGGACAAGAGTACATCCATGAGCAGTAAAATGTAGAATACTCCGCCGGACAACATGAACATTAGTCTTACCCTAGACATATCGATGAGTCTAACCCCTTTGGACTACAACATTGTGGATGACATGAAGAAAAATTGCGTGAACATCATTTTGTTCAAGTTAGCTAAGATCTAGAGTCAATGGGACATCCTGTTGCACACACTCGGATCAATAGCAATGGACAATGCAGCCTCTACCAGCAAGGGAGCAAGCACACCTCCCAGATCACTTTCAATTGTGCTAAACACACTCTGGATGGAAGAAACAAACTCAGGTTGCCCTCCATTCCTACTCTCATTTGAAATTTTCAACTGTAATTTTCACAACTTCTTCCTTGATTCTGGCATGAAAGCCAACGTCATGCCGCTCTCCATTGCTAGAAACATCAATGCATAATGGAGCAAGACATCCGCGCAAATCATCCAAATTAATTAAACATCTGTACCAGCCATTGGTGAACTTTGAGATGTGACCATCCAACTATCTCACGACGGTCAAATCTACTAATGCATCAACATTATTGTTGTGAACATACCAGAAGCATACAGTTTACTACTCAGCAGAGACTAGTCCAGCAAGCTAAATGATATTTTGCTACAAATGGGTCACACATATGCCTTCCATACGAGGGAAAAAAATCAAATCTGAGTGTTATCCAAGAGGTATATGAGGCATAATGTCACTCCCATTAATGGTGAGAATGAACCATTGGCCTTTGCAGAACTCATGTTTGGCAATTGCCTCCTGGAAACAACATTGGGGTGTTATCGTGCACGACCAACTCCAACCCCACCAAACACACAGTTGGGTCTCCTTCCTTACCCAACTAATGGTAATGAAGCATGTAGAGTACATTGTATCAATAGTAGTAGTAGAAGTAGCAATAGCAGTAGCAGTAATGCAAGCGCATCAAACGATCTAAGACAAGTTGTGGACCATGTATATCGATAGACTAAAGACATAGGATGGTTCAGGAGCTGGGTGTGTCTTGATCAACCCAAACTACAGGGAACTTCTGATTTTGAGTCACTTAGAGTTTTAGTGCATGAAAAATGTTGCTCAGTATGAAGCACTTGTGTTGGGCTTGCAGAAAGCCATTAGCCTCAATGTGGTCATGCTCAAAGTGGTAGATGATTCAGAGATAGTAGTAGGGTAGGTACGTAACACCATTCACTGTTTATCACTGCATCTCAAAAGTTACCAGTAAGAGGTATGGTGATTGGTCTCTAACTTCCAAGAATTTAACATCACTGGTGTACCACGTACACGTAATGCAGCTACCAATGCTCTTGCAAACACTGCCTCTAGGATGTCAAGGATCAGGGATAGATTTACTATTGAAATTTGGTATAGACCATCTATCCTAGATAACATAACTAACTTACGCGTGTTTGATGATGATCAACAGATATTGCATTTCATGGCCAACACTGACACCTTCAATGATGCAGCCATAGACGAAGATGAGCACGAGTAATCTCTACAAGTAGAAGCTGGTAGCAAGAAAGGCCACCTCATCCCTAAGGGAGTGGCATCATTAGAAAATATTTATGACTTGAAAGAATGCTTTCAAGGGCCAAGGAATAGAAAAACCCACAGTTCCACCATGATGCATGAGCTGGTCAACTTGGGAATAGAATAAGATCCAAAGTTTGTCAATCTCAGTACATGTTGCACATAGCAAGAGTGGCAAGCCTTTTTCCACTTGTTCAAACAATATTGAGATGTTTTCGCATGGATGTATGATGATCTAAAAATTTGTGACACACAAATTATCCAACAAATCATTCCAATCAAAGAAGTGGTCAAGCCATATCAACAAAAGCTGAGGAAGGTACATCCGTTACTTGAACCCCTCATACAAAAACAGCTCACCAACTTGTTGGATGCATGGAGCATATACAAATTTCGTCATGAATTCTACTTGGGTTTCAAACCGTGTTCCTGTATGCAAGAATTATGGGGAAATATTCTTGCGTGTTGATTTCTGGAACGTGAACTGCGCCTCGAGCAAAGACAACTACCCCTTGTCGTCTATGGACCACATTCTGCAAATAGTATATGGGGCACAGATGTTATCCCTACTCGACGATTTTTTAGGATATAATCAGGTTCTCATGGTAGAACCTGACAGACTCAATACTACCTTCCATACCAAGTGGGGTATGTTTGCATACAGATGAATGCCATTTAGGCTTGTGAATGTGGGTGCAACCTTTCAGCACACCATGGACATCACTTTTCACAAACTCATCGAATAGAGCGTAGTTGTATACCTCAATGATGTGACTATATTCTCAAGGAAATGTGAGGACCACATACGCCATCTGAAGGAAAAACTTTAGCGATGCTGGAAATACAAGATTTCCCTGAATCCCAAAAATAGCGTATTCGTAGTGTCTGAGGGGAACCTTCTTGGACACGTCATCGCCAAAAGTGAGATCAAGGTTGATCCGTACCGGATATGGATTATTACATAGATCCCTCATCCAGCCAACAAGAAATCCATGCAGTTCTTCTTTGGAAAGATAAAATTCCTCTGGAAGTTCATCTCAGATTATGCATAAATAGTCAAATCCATGCATGACATGATCAAGAAAGATGTATTCTATAGCTAGGGAAAAAGGCAAAAGTACAAATTCACCCATATCATGTAGGCTATTACAGAAGGACCTGAACTCTATAGCATAGACTTCAAAAAGGATTTCCTACTATACACCTTCACCTCCGATAATTCACTCACTACACCACTCACTCAAAAGGACGAGATGAACGATGAATGTCCTGTCTCCTTCATGAGCACAAGCATGCATGGATCCAAGCTCAACTACCCTGTTGTTGAAAAACAAGCATATGCAGTTTGCAAGGCAATGAAAAACTTTAGACCCTACTTGCTAAAGAACCACTACATAGTCTTCGTCCCTCACCTAACAGTCCACACACTACTTGCACAACAAGTACTGGGTGACCAACGTGCGGACTGGATGATAGGCTTACAATAATATGATCTTGACATCAAGCCAGTTCACACGGTCAAAGGAAATGGGCTCTGCAGACTTGCAGTTGAAGTAGTACATGCACCAAAGGAGGAAGAGCTTGTTGGCTTAGAGTAGGAAGTTGAAATGTATATTGTAGTGTAAGTAACACCCACTGAAGATGAAACCTCTTGGTACGCATATGTGCACCAATACCTTGAGCATGACACTATACCCTCTCACTTTTCCATAAGACAGAAGAGGGATTTGCGCCTCGAAGATTCAGATATCAATCAGTGCACAGAGTGCTTTATATGAAGCACAACAATGGATTTTTTCTTAGGTGCCTAGAGGCACATAAATTAGAGAAGGTACTAGAAGATCTACATGACAGACTTGCCAGGGGTCACTTGGCGGGAAACACCACTGCACATAAAGTTATGTGAGTCAGTTTCTACTGGCCCACATTATTCAAGGACTCACATGCTTATGCCCGCAAGTGCTCGATCTGTCAGTGATGTGCCAGTAAAACATGAAGGTCAGTAGCCCCACTGCACCCTATTGTAGTGACCGAACTGTTCCAGCAACTGGGCTTGGAGATCATTGGAGAGACTTTCCCACATTCATCAAAACAACACTGCAACATTCTGACTGTAACTAATTACTTCATGCGGTGGATAGAAGCAGTTCCACTCAAGCACGTGAATGACCAAGAGGTCATAAACTTCCTCCAACAGAACACCATCTCATGCTTCAGCGTTCCGCTATCACTTGTTTTTGATAATGAAACATACTTTTCGTCTTTGAAATTTTATGATTTTGCATTACAAAATGGTATTGTGTTGAAACATTCCTCTAACTACTACCTGCAAGGAAATGGTCTCACAGAATCCACAAACGAAAACCTCATCCACATAACAAAAAATACCATTTACTATGATCAGCGCAACTAGCATTCTGCCCCAATGAATGAATTATGGGCTAACCGCGTAACGCCCAAACCCTCTCTAAATACCTCACTGTACTTCTTTGTCTATGGTAAATAAGCCATCATTCCACCCAATATCTACTTTACTGCACTTGAGCTATCCCAAGAATCCCAAGGAAAGCCTTGCCAGCTAGTATAGTGTAGGATGGATACAATCCACAAGCTTTAGGAAGAAAGGATGAAAGAAAAAGAAAAATTTACACTCCACCAGAACCGTATCAAGAGATGGCTCGATAATAAGTCTATAGGGAAAGCTAACTTTGGTGTTGGTGACTTGGCCTTGAAATGGGATAAATCCTATGAAGACAAAGGCAACCATATGAGTTTCCAGTCCCTATGGATTAGTCCATACACAATTGAGGAGAAGCTTGGCTCACACACATACCGTCTGCAATCACTTGACGGGAGGATTGACAACCTTCCTTTCAACGGCCAAGATCTCAGACACTACTTCCAATAGGTTGGGCCACACCCTGCACCATGTACATGGATGAGATATGAAGAGACTTGTCACACTACAACACTTGGCCAGTTTTGTGTCTATCTTCTATGTGCTTGGTTATAGTCTTCGGTCGATGAAGTCTTGATAGAAAATATGAGCCATTTGCAAGGGGTTTTTTTGTCCAACCATGAACCTGTGTCCACACTAGAAAGCCCCATACCTGTACTAAGCCCTCTGCTCTATGTGTTCAACCTCATCCAACTAGTAGAAATATAGAAGGGGAAAATCTAAATGAGAAAACCTATGTCAGAGGTCTTACGTGCTTCTCTTAAGGAAAACCCTCTTCTTCTCTCAATAAATTGGGATCCCTCTTGTGCCCCAAAAATAAATAAGTGCCTATGCAAAGTCCTCTTAAAAAATACAAAGGTGAAAGAAGGGAAAGGCTTCCTATGTAGAGAGGTGAAGCATGCAACCCCACCAGGGTACTGACCAGGATCACTAGCAGTGGAGCATTGTGTTTGTTCCTGTGTGACTCCATCAGGGTGCTATCCAAGCCTACTAGCAGCGGAGAAATACCAAAGATGAAAACTTATACTCTAAAAATCTTCAACTCGTGAGCCAAACTACCCTCCCTGATTTCAAAACATTGTGATCAAGCTGAACTTTTGTTGTGTTTGACTGAGTTGCAAAACGATGAACCATGTTTGTCCATGTGGTAAGTGGGGAAGCCAAAGTAACCCGCAAATCAATTCAATAGTCACCAAAAGACCAAGGCCCTGTGTTGTCAACGAACCAAAATAGAGAATTTCGACTTCTACCAATGTGTCGCCAAGTGCTGTAGTGGCTACAACACCCTCCAAAATTTTGGCCCGCATCCAATTTCGGAGCATGATTTGAGATTCTTACTTAATGACTGCACACACTCGGGTTCACCTTGTGAGCTCATGTGAGTCTTTGTACCCAACTTGCTTGACCATTCAATCGATAGCTTTTTCATGTGGGTAACAATGTCACGCTTGCGACCATGTTCTTGTCATACACAAGGTCTCCGTTTCATGTGTAAATGTTGTGTTCATTATTCAAACATTCGTCGCACTCACACATGGAGTCATATACACTTTTGCTCAAGTGTCGTTGTGGTCATCCAACAATCAATCACAAGTGTCGTGCCTATTGACTTACACTATCAGTCAGTCATGTTGAGCATGTGTGTCTTGATGGTTTGAATCATCTCATCATCAAGTCATGTAAGTGTGTGTCTACAAGTTTGTGTATGCAACTTTTCACTCACTCACACACTTAGTCATTTTGTTGAAGTTCTGATGACCAAATCACCCTCTAATAGCGGAAACTTCACCCCACTATTGACTCGATCTATTGTCACCCAAAACATCACAGAAGCACCTAGCTACTCATTCAAGGTGCACTACCCGCAAGATAACCAATCAACCCTCATGCTGGTCAACCAAAGAGTTTGACTCTCTAGTCACCTCTGGACTAGCTACCCTCAAAAATTGTGTAGAGGCTGCAGATGGTGCCTACTCCACTGACTGAAAGAATTGCATAGACAAGCCAGATAGACACCCAATGCTTGTCCATGTCTCCCTCAAAAAATTTCCTAGTTTTTCCCAGCCAACCCATTAGTTAGTCGACCAGCTGCTCACCTGGAAAGCTACGCAGATTTCATGGGCAAGCCCTCTACTACCCAGTAGTCTTCTCAACTCAAAAACTGAGCAGAGGTGATCAGTAGACCAACCTCCCAGCATCAACGCAATTTTTCCCGACAACAGTTTCCAACAACTGCTACCAGTTCCCTCCGGGAGTTGCGTAGTTTTTGCTACCAAGCTTACGGTAACCTGCTACCAATTCCTTCCAAAAATTGCACAGTATTTGCTGATAAGCTCCTACTACCTTCTCCTTCTAGAAATTACACAAATTTTGTCTACTCAGCCTTCGCGCAGCTCAGACTACTCCTCCCACAAATTGCACATATTTTTCCTCTAGCCAATCCAGACCCCGCGGACAGTCAATGTCGATCCTGATTGCCCGTCACCATCTCCCACTGACTACTGCATAGTTTTCACTAGTATTCCCCGGAGCCTCTACCGCAAATCGGAGCTTACCTTGCAAAGTTTCATAAACTTATTTTCTCTCTCGGTCGCCTACATCTGAAATGATCATGCATCATGGTAGACTAGGAGGTTTATGGATTTGATGTCGTCTCATCATGACTGACTACATATACATTTATAGAAACAAACATGGCATGACGATGGATGGGATGAACAAAGTGAGTACATGCAGAAGGACATGTTCGCGAATGGACGAACAAACGATGCATGCAAAGATATGTGCTCACAAATAGACGATCATGCAAAGATGTGTTCATGGAAGGACGAATGAACATGCGAAGATGTGTTCGCGGATGGATGAATGAATGAACATGCACTTTTCATGAATGAATGAACCTGTCAAACATGCAAACATACAAGCAAGGAAAAACTTGCAAATGCAACATCAAGAAAACCCAATGACCATCAAAGACTCACGCACCTTGCCATGTAGAGGTCAATATGTGACACACCATGAGTACATTCATCACCCAGCAACACTACAACTCGACATGCACACCGACAACAGCACGAATTTCCCAGCACTCTCATGTCGAGTCTTGTCATGAGTCATGTTGTCCACATCTCTTTTGTGGGCCATACTGTTAATTAATGTAATGTAATGTGGAAGTCCAAGTGACCCACTTGTCATATGAAGTTTCATGAAAAGTTGAAAGGTCATGGAAGTCAAGCAATCATGAGGGAAGTCGAACAAACACAAGGGTCAATTTCACCCTTGGCCATAAATACCGCCTCATTTGTACATGCAAAGGACTTTCACCTTGGCTCCTCACACATAGCCTTGGGAGTTTGTAATCTTTCCTTTGAGGAGTAAGTAGTGGCTCCAATGCCCCACCCATGGGGTTATTGATGTATGGTGTATCGATGTATCTTGGAACATTCGCTTTATTCAAAAGCCTACTAAGAGGCTAACACATTTTCACACATGTGTTGTAGCTATTTTTAAGATTCGTTTTGAACAATTGTAATGCATGTTTCTTTAACCTGTGTTTTAACACTTGGATTCATTCAACTATTCTACTACATATACATTAATGAAAATGTGTTGCATATGTTTTTAATTCTTTCCTTCCCATGTTAGTGACCTCCTGTACATGAGACATAACCTCTCATGTAAACTTCTTATAATGACCATCACACTCGTGCAGAATTGCCTTTGAGTGTTACACATGTTATATTTCCTTGTGTGTTGTGACTATCACATCCATGTGGATTCCTCCTCCAGAACATATGCACATCCTATTGTGTTTTGTATTCCTAACAAACTTGGGTTTCCTCCCATCTGACGTGGGACTCACTCTCACTCTTCCTCTCTCTGGTGAAGAAACCTTAACACAAGTAACATTATCAATCAACAGGCATGCGAACCTCACTACTCTAAGACAAATCATACCACTCTCTTGTGCTGACAAGCAAGAGCTAATGTAAAGATTTAAGATAATGGAAACCGAGCCATCATACTAGATGGGACTCCCACACCAAACGGTGTGTGGTCTATTAGCTTAGGGGGTCCTGACCTAGGCTCAGAGTTAGTTGTGCCAACCAACAAATCCTTACATTGATATCCCTTTTGGCAACAACCTGTGTAGTGTAGGCTGCAGTCTCACCCAATGTAGTATTGGGGGATGCAAGAACCAAGTTTCTCCATCTAGAGACTAGTGTGATGTCTTTTAGTACATTAGATTTTCTTTTGCAGATATCGATATACTTCTAGGGCTCTTTACTATAACTAAGTTAAACCTACCTCCAGACCTTCGTGAAGGTCTACAATCAGTCCTTGCAGACCATAAACAATCAATTTACCTACGTTCACGCATCAACAAGAAACCCTAGATCGGATTTCGCATAGATTTACTTTATTTGTTGACACCTAATCCTCAGCGATTGGGAGAATTGAATGTGAACAGTCATCAAGAAGATGAATTGAACGATCACATTCATGTATATAATAGATAGTTGCCTAATTGAATAAATGAATCAGTTTTCTGGAGTTACTCCTCGCCTGACATGGTATCAGAGCACAGGTCCCAGGTTATTTTTTTAACCTTGCATTGTAACTCCTCTGTCCACTACCTGCCTTCTGCTCCTCTGTCCAAAGGCAGTGTCATATACGTTTTTGAACATATGAGTTATGATATTTCCTCTGAACAGTCGCCTGCTTCGCTGGAATTGTAGTGACTGCTTTGGGATATGAAGTCATATGCGTTTTAAAATCTGGCACCTTAAACCAACTCGGGAATCTGTGTAGCTCTGTTGATGTTTCCATTGTAGTGGTATATGAATGGTATATGAATCGACCTCGGCCCTTGGTCTCCCTCCATACGTTGCTGCTCTTCCCCACCCTCCATACATTGCTGCTGAAACATATGTCATTGCTGCCTCCATATGTTGCTGCTCCTTGCATACGCTTGGTGGCAGTATATATAAGCTGGTGTAAACGCTTCTCTGCATTGAATATGGAACGATTTTGATATAGAACGCATTGAATATGGAACGAGTTTGATATAGAATGCATTGAAAATAGAATGCATTGAATATGGAACGAGTTTGATATAGAATGCATTGAAAATAGAACGCATTGATAACGCAGTTTGATAGTGCAGTGTGATAATAGATAACGCAGTTTGATAGTGTTGTTAAATGCGCAGTTTGGTAATAACACTGTCCCATTGAAATGCTGTCTGATATGAACTGTATTTGAAATGTTGTTGATATATGGATAGCGCAGTTTGTTTGAAGAAACGCACATGCTAAGCTGGTATATGAAACGATGTTGTGCTCCATTGAAATGCTTAAATGTTAAATGCGCAGTTTGAAAAGCTGGTGATTGAAATGTTGTTTGACATGACTTTGAAAACTGTAAAGAGATATATTTAAATGGTATAGCAGCAGAAGTTTCTCATACTTTTAGATGCCGAGGATAGCAGCAGAAAATTTGACTATATAGCAGCAGAAGTTTTTTTTCATAAGAGCATTTTTTTTTTGCCATCAGAAGTATTAGTCTATCAGCAAAAGTTTTTTTTATATCAGTAGAAGTAATCTTTTACAGAATGCATTCAATCATCTCTATGATAGGAATAGTTCTCACTGGCAAGGAGAACTATCCTGACTGATCCCAGATGATACAACACACCCTCATCTTCAATGAGTTGTGGAAAGGAGTGTGTGTCGGAGAAGGAGACAGTGACCCAGAAAAGCCTACATCAGACAAAGAGCTCGCCATCTAGGAAAATAAGAACAACAAAGCGTATGCATTAATTGCAGCATCTGTAAATAAGGAGGTGAATCGCCACATTTCATCCTATTCAACTGCCTTTGAAGCTTTACAAAAGCTGAAAGAACTCTATGACTCACATTCTGCACTTGAAGTCGTCCAACTTATGATTAAACTCTTCACTCTTGAACTGCAAAATAATGATCCTCTTGCTCTTGCATCTGAAATAAAGTCCATAAGGCATGATATCAAATCCACTAAAGTTGAGCTGGATATCTCTCTTATTGCTTTTCTCAAGGCACTTTATCCTACATACTCCAATTATCTTGAGTCTTTGCAAGCAAATGGAAATCTCAAAGATATAACCTTTGACTCTCTTGTGAAAAAGTTTGCTGAAAGAGAAAAAGCCTTTGGAAAGAAGATAGTCCCTGAATCTTCTGAAGAGACTGTATGCTTGGCTCATAAAGAAAAGTATCCCGCTCAAGATTCTACGAGAGGAAGAGGTGGACGAAGAGGAAGAGGAATATACTTCAGAGGCAGGGGGGTCAGACATTCTCAAGGAGAAAAGGTAGATTTACATTGTATTCGCTGCAAAAGAAATGTATCACATGATGCCTCTACATGCAAGCTACCATGGGACAAAATTGAGCAGAGAAGAAACCAACAGAAAGGTAAAACTGATGATACAGACAAAGGTAAAGCACCCGAATCTGCTCACTATATTGAGGCACAATGTAACATTGGAGTAAATGAAGATTTGTTTAACACTTCACTTGCTTCCTGGAAAATGATTGGCTGCTTAATTCAGGAGCAACCTGTCACATGACTCATAGAAAAGACTTTTTTGAAGATTTCACTGACAATGTTGATGGAGTAGTTTACTTTGCAGATCAGTAAAAAATCAAGCCATCAGGGCTTGGCACAATCAGGCTTAAACTGCCTGGTCTCTCAGACTTTCTTCTTGATCATGTTTTATATCTCCCACAGCTCAAGAGACTTTTTGTCCCTGGTCCACATCCGCCAGCAAGGTCACTCAATTCATATGTTTGATGGCAAGCTTGAGGTAAGAAAAGCATCTGACCACTCACTTGTCATGAGGGGAATAGAAGAAGAAAGGATTTTCAAACTGCAAGGAACATCTGCTCATGCACAACATTTCTCATATATTTCTCATCATGAAGAAGGTACACTTCCATCAAGTTTATTATGGCATGCTAGATTTCGACATTTAAACTATGACAGTCTCCGCTTATTTAAGAAAAATGGTGTTGCTGGTTTGCCTACAATTCCTAGAAAACTTAAGCAATGTGATGCATGCATTCTAGGAAAGCATAGCAAACAGTCCTTTCATGACTCACATTCAAGAGCACATAGGAAGCTTGAACTTATTCATTCAGATTCATGTGGTCCAATGCCTGTTCCTTCTGCAAATGGAAATAAATATATCATGACATTTATTGATGACTACACCAGAATGTGTTGGGTTTATTTATTGAAGAACAAATCTGATGCTTTCCTAACATTCAAGAATTTTCACAAATGGATTCAAAATGATGCACAATCTCATATTGGGTCTATATGCACTGATAATGGAAAAGAATATACATCAAATGAATTTGAACAATATCTTCGCCAACATGGGATTAAACATCAAACAACTGTGCCTTATAATCCCCAACAGAATGGTGTAGCTGAAAGAATGAATAGAACAATCTTGAATATGGTACGATCCATGCTTTTTTCAAAAATGTAAAGATAATGTTTTGGGCTGATGCTGTTCTATGTGCTGCATATATAAATAATAGATGTCCATCTAGTGCT
>APFE030801937.1:0-37495 GCA_000404065.3 Pinus taeda
TATGGAACCTAAGATCAGGAGAAATAGACATCCCTATCAAACCACGTGCTTGATCTTGTCTATTTTCCCATTTTGCAACCTTGTCTTCATCTTTTGGTTTCTTCTCTTGGCCGTGGCTATTCTGTAGAGACCTTTACTTCTAAGTAAATCTTCCATGTAGGATACCCATTGGAAGTAGTTAGTGCTGTCAAGAATGACTTGGCATGGACTTTCCATTTTTAAAAAACTGAAGCTGAAGATGCTGAAAGTAAGTGTTTCAATGGATAGATCTCGAAAAATTAGGTTGTTTTAAAAAAAACGGCTCTGAAAAAGGCTTCCGGATGAAGAAGTTATGGCTTTTTGAAAAAAAATTGTTGAAGTTGCCGGCAAAGTGCGCGAATGTGCGGGAATGAAAAAAAACGCCCCCACAAAATGGAGATTTGAACCCAAGACCTCTACTCTCTTAAAAGAACTTAGAACCAATTGATCTATACAAAAATTTGAGAGAGAGAGAGAGAGAGGGGGGGGGCCTTTGGTTTGCGTGCTTGCCTTGAGAAACCTCTTTTTCCCTACAAACAAAACACAAAACCCAACACGAATATGCAAAGAAAAACGAACCTTACGGCTCGAAGTTAGCTTTACCAAAAAAAAACTAAATATTTAAAAAAATTAGCTTTCGCCGAAAAAACTAAATATTTTTCTCAATGTTTCTGATTTTCGAGATCACACTAAGGTGCAGGGAAAAGAGCATACGCATGAGAAAAAATCCTTCCTTTCTGTTTCTGATTTGCCCAGATCGCACAGAGTCGCAGGGCAAAGAGCATACGCAGAAATGAAGGGTATAGATCTGGTTAAAAAAAAAACTAAATAAACCGAAACCGAAATAAGCAGAGAGAAAATAACAGTAAACTGCAAATAAAAACTGTATACCTCCAGATCTTAAAAATGACGCAGATAGGGCTACCGGAAACCTTTTCGCGTGAAACGAAAGGGGGTTCCTCACTGGAACAGATGCTCCGAACACAACAGAGCAGTCCTCTCGGCTCGAAAGCAGTCAGAAACAAGATCTAGGAAACGACAGCCGCATGCAGTTCTACCGGCTTCAGATTTGGATCACTAACGGACGCGGCCCTCAAATAGCTCTGATACCATGTAGGAATTTACAGGGTAAGTTCCTCAGACAGAACACCAAAAGGACACCGCTCACAAACAGATCACAGATCAATACACCAGTATTTTGACGTGGTTAAAACCCTCAGAGAGGGAAACAGTCCACGGCCTGCGCCAACGTGGCTAATACAGGCAATTTATTAATAAAAGAATGAAAATTTACATAAGCTTCTCTCATGCACGGTGAACCTACAAATGACCCTCCATGCGCTTTAAATAGAATTCATGGACCAATCGGGTGTCAGCCACGGATCAAGTGTCGGTAATACCGAGGAGAGAATGAACCGTCGGATCACTACATATCGTGACCGTCGGATTGTAAGTTACAAAATGTACAACGGTAAAGAAACACACTTTACCTAACGCTAACCTAACTCTATACTAGACCAAGTTGAACTTAACTATTCCTATGTGTCGGAATATCCTAACAATAAAACCTTTACATCACTAAAATATTTTTATATGTGTTTACATCATTCCTTCTATCACTGATAGAACGCTCTATTAAGACCCATAAATCTCTTCTTAATGGAAGATAATAAACATCACATAAAATCTTTACATCACTGAAATATTTTTATACGTGTTTACACCATTCCTTCTATCACTGACCATAAATCTCTTCTTAATGGAAATCATCACATAAAATCTTTACATCACTAAAATATTTTTATATGTGTTTACATCATTCCTTCTATCAACGATAAATAGCTTCTATTAAGATCCATAAATCTCTTCTTAGTGGAGGATAATAATCATCACATAAAATCTTTACATCACTGAAATATTTTTATATATGTCTTTACATCCTGTTATTTTATGTATATATAATTTTAGATATTATTGCTGAAAATGCTTATTGTTAGCAAATTTTAGGTACGCTGTACTAAGTTAATGATTGGTTTAGTGTTTTTTTATTTTGTCTATTGAATATCACTTTCTTTCCATCCAAAGGACAAGATGAAAAAAGGTTGAGCCAATTATTGGCTAGGTGCTTTTTGATCTTGTCCATTGAATATCACTTTTCTCACTTTTTTCTCATCCAATAGATAAGATGAAAAACAACTTAATACATGGCTTATTGAATATCACTTTATTCTCATTCAATAGAATAGAAGAGAAATAAAAAACTATAAACAATCATTTACTTAATACATAGTGCTTAATATAAATACTTATTCCAAATTAGCATCCAATAGACCTAATATAGAAACTTATGTGTATAGATTGATTATCATTTTTTTCTCATCTAATAGATAAGATGAAAAACAACTTAATACATAGTATATTGAACACTTTATTCTCATCTAATAGAAGAGAAAAAAAACTCTAAATCAATCATTTACTTAATACATGGTGCTTAATATAGATACTTATTCCAAATTAGCATCCAATAGACTTAATATAGAAACTTATGTGTATAGAGTGATTATCATTTTTTCTCATCCAATGGATAAGATCAATAACAACTTAATACATGGTGTATTGAATATCAGTTTATTCTCATCCAATAGAAGAGAAAAACAAATTGTAACACAATCATTTACTTAATACATAGTCCTTAATATAAATACTTATTCCAAATTAGCATCCAATAGACTTAATATAGAAAAGTACATGTATAAAATGATTATTACTTTTTTCTTACCCAATGAATAAAATGAAAATCAACTTAATACATGGTTTATTGAATATCACTTTATTTTTATCCAATAGAAAAGAAAAAAAACTATAAAATAATCATGTATAGACTATAAAATAATCATTTATTTAATACATGATGCTTAATATAAATACTTATTCCCAATTAACATAGAATAGAAAAGAAAAAAAACTATAAAACAATATGTATTACTTATTCTAAATTAACATCGAATAGACTTAATACATAAACTTGTGTGTATAGAGTGATTAATAAAGTATAACAATTAATACAGTGATATGGGGTTTAGCGGTGAGTCTTGTTGGGTGAAACCCACGAGATAGATGAGGGTTCAAATCTCATTGAGTATATGTTTGACCTGTTGTGTCTTGGCCAGTGACTTGCAGGTGGTTCAAATCTCATTGAGTATGTGTTTGACCTGTTGTGTCTTGGCCAGTGGCTCCCAGGTTGTTGCACCTAGCTTAGGTTTATAGTGACAGCAAGTTAAATTTAACTGTAAAAAGAGAAATGGATGAAAAAAACAGAAAAAAAAGGAAGAAGATCAAGTTTGCGGGGACAAATGTACGATAGTATGAAGAAAAAGTGGGGATTTTGATTCATATAGATGCTTTCTTATCTCCCTCACTGCACTCATAGCCTGATACTCATTGCACTCTGCCTGTAACGCAATCGCCAGCATCCTCGCCATGCACTGTTCCACGCTTTGTAAGATTCCATGGGGAGAAACCCGATAGAAATAAAACAACGAATATAACAACTAATATTTGACTTGTTACCTTAATGAAAAATGATGGAAGAAACCTCTTGTTCAATGAATTAATGAGAGTGTCAGTCGGTGGACGAAATCGAACATGATTATCTGCACCGACTAATTACATTGAAAAAGTAATGGAGGTTGAAGCAGGCTACAACAGAACGAAAGGGGTGAGAATTTCTATTGCGTTTTCTTCTGAATCAGAAGCAGAAGAACACATTAAACACCCATAAAAAAACATCAGAAGTATAGGAGAAATGCCCAAACCTTCATCTCAGAAGATGCAGTGGGTGGCTAAGAACGCCTTCAGTTTTAATAAAAAGAAGGGCAGAAACAAGTCGACTGAGCCTGCTCAACCTTCTGATGTGTTTGAAGAAGATGATGAGAATAGTAAGTTGCAGCAACAACTTTCTCATCTTTCGGCTACAGAAGCAGAGCAGCAAATGCAAGATGATGAGACGGAATGTGCAGGGCATTCTATAGAAGAAACGCTGGTGAGGATTCCAGGAAGAGCGGTGGTGAACTTGGTGGAGGCGGGAGAAGAAGTCAGCGACAGCCCGCAGTTGGGAAGCGGCGAATTTTCCGTCGTTCGACTCGTTCAGGGGAATACAGGAATCGCCCTGTTTGTGAATGTTGGGGAAGATGTGCGTTGGCCTCTCACCAAGGACGAGCCCACCCTCAAACTCGACGCCCGTCACTACCTCTTCCCCATACGCCCTCCGCCGGACGAAGAGGCCGCAGATAAAGACGGCAGTGAGATACTGAATTACGGCGTAACATTTGCAGACGAAGAGGGTTTGGATTTGCTGGACAGCTTCCTGCAGCAACACGCGTGTCTGTCGTTACCCGCGGAATCCACAGGCGGTGCAGCATCAAAATCTTCAAGATCAGCGAAGGGCGGTTCGAAAGAAAACCCGGAGAGGGCGTACTGGACTGCATTGGCGCCGAGGGTGGAAGACTATAACACTGTGGTGGCCAAGGCCATTGCTGCGGGTCGGACAAAAAAAAGGAAGAAGCGAGCATCGGTTCTGAGCGACCAGTGGGATCGAAAACCTAAATGGGAATTATTGAATTTTGTGTTGACACATATATATTGTGTGTAGGGCGAAAAGGCTGTCAAGGATGACAGAAAAACTAAGCGAGAATGTGCTGGCTGGGGTTGTCACAGTAAGCGGTGGGATAACTGCTCCGGTGTTGGGTTCAAAGGCTGGCCAGAAGTTCTTCCGCATGTTGCCTGGGGATGTGCTTCTTGCTTCCTTGGATGCTTTTAGTACGGCAGAATTTCTCCCAATCCCTTGAAATGGTTTTAAATGAATACTGTAAATGGTGGGTATATGATAATATAGGGTTTTTCTTCTTAAATTGCAGACAAAGTTTTGGACGCTGCAGAAATAGTTGGAAAGGATGCTTTGTCAGCAGCTTCTGAGGCTACAGTTGAAATTGTTGCAAACAGGTATTGCATGTTGGATTCTTCGTGTGTATAGTTTGTTGCACCGAGAGCTGTTCATTGAAATGCAAATGTGGATTTCTTGATTTCGGTCATTTGAGTGCAGATTTGGGGAGGAAGCAGGAGAGGTGACACATGACACATTTGCTGTAGCTGGGCATGCCATTGGAACTGCGTGGAACGTCATAAAGGTCCGGAAGGTCATCAATCCGGCATCAAATGGAACGATATCAGCATCTGCTTTGAAGGTTTTGAAGTTGAAGAAGGCCAGCAAAGCAGTCCCTAGTGCATCCAAATGCAAATGATTGTATATATAGCATCTTGCTGGAATTCCTTTGCTACTCCACATATTTTGTTTTAGATCCTCCCAGCAGTAATAAAATTTTCTATGAATCTCTTTTGGGGTTAGGTAAAAATTGTGAATTAAAATCTCAGTGGGAGAATTTCTCTGCCTTGCATTAACAAGGCAAACTACATAGTTACAAAACATTTTTACATTTCTTTATTATTGTATATTTATTAGCGACGATAGGATTATTAAATTGGAATTGTTGAATTCTTCTAGAAGAATTAATTGGTTTGTGGAAAACCTTATTTTCTTGGAGTGGATCATTGTGCAATTACTTTTCTTTAAATGTTTTGTTTATATCTATATTACAAGGAACACATTGAATGTCTTATTTCATTTATGTTATCCTTGCTAATATCCTTTCTGTGCTTTTTCCTGATCAATTTGATGAAATATTCCATTATCCTTTGGTAACGCTGGCTGGCTAGCTGGACCATGTAACTCTCGCATATTAATGCAGTAAACGATCTTCGAATCCCCTGGTACTTCATTACTTTGCTCATGATTTACAATCAACTTTCATTGAATAAAATTATGAAATATTGTGTTTTCTTTTAACAAGGTGGAAAAACCTATCATAATTCAGTTGTCAAAAAAACCTATCATAATTCAGTTGTCAAACCAGTGGTGAGGACAACTATCTTTGGTTGTTAACAGTTAATGCATCGCTCTTATTCAAGGAAAACCATGCCCCAACTGGAATAACCTGGTGGTCTGTAAGGGGGCAGACTTTCACACCTGCCAGATGTCTTTGTTTCTTGGGCCTTAGACAAGCAGAAACACTATTAGGGCATTGAAACATTGTTATGACAGCAATGTGAAACATTTCTTTTTTATAAAAAAAAAAAAACAATGAACCTCTTGAAACAAATTGAACATCTTTTATAGTTGAAGGAAAAAGTGAGATTGTTGATATTAACCTCTTAAAAAGAAATGAATCTCTTTTATAGTTGAAGGAAAGAGTGAGATTGTTGATATTAAGTAGTTCACAGTGTTTTTCTTACATCTTAAGTTATTATAACAATATTTATTAATATATTACAGCTGAACATGGTATTCACATAGATCTGAACCACCAGCCAGCGCATAGTTATACTCAAAAACATGGTATTCACATAGATCAGCCCATAGTTATACTCAAGAGTGTTTCTCTGGCGCGGTAAGCCATTACAATAATATTCGTCAAGATATCAACGCTGAAGATTTGAACCTGGACGAGAAAGATAACAATCATTTCACCCAACCACCGGTCAGCCTACAATTATACTTGAACACATTATAACAAAAATCATCAAAATATCAAAACTCAACCTCTCATTAGTGGAGATTTAAACCTAGATGGAAAAGATAACAATGATAACAATCATTCCACCTAATTAAATAACCACAATCAAGAAAATTCAAAATATTGTTAGTCACTTTATCAAATAAAACTCTGATGAATAGATAGATTGGCTCTGGCTCACATTTAAGTTAACTTTATAATAAAACAAAGATACTTCAAATTTGATAAAGATTTAAATCCACATGGAAAAATAACCATCATTCCACCCAATTAAATAACCTCAAATATGTAAATTTAATAATCAGCCTTACATGATTTATTCGATGGATATAACTGTTAAGGCGTTTCGAACACAGGCCAGTGGAATCTTCTATGTAGTGTCGTCTTTAGTTAGTAGTCGGTCATTTTCGCGGATAAAGCGAACGCACCACCCAGGTATTGTGGTGGTGGGGGTAGGTATTGTGGTGGTGGGTAGGTGCTGCACAGTAGTGTCGTTTATGGCTTTTGAAAAATGCACGATTTTACACATTGGAGATGCTTAAAAGTAAGGCTGCCCCCTATCCTGCGTCATCTATGATTAAAGTTTTTGTCTCATCCTTTGTCCAGTTTACAAATATTTTGTCCATATGCATCCTGGCCCATCTCCTTTCCTACTTCAGAATCCCACATATGCATTTCACTTGATTTGGGAGTTTGTTTTTTAAGAAAAGACCCACCCTCTGCCTAACAAATATGACTTCATATAAAAACTTATATGTAGACTTCATATAAAAACTTATATGTACAGAGTGATTAGTAGAATATAGCGATCAGCGGAGAAAAAGAAGAAAAGATAGAAGAGGAAGAAGATCAAGTTCGCGGGGGATTTTGATTCGACATATAGATGATTTCTTATTACCTCACGACAAGGCAGAGGCTACAATAGAAGGAAGGGGATGAGAATTTCTATTGCCTTTTCTTCTGAAACAGAAGCAGAAGAACAAATTAAACATCCATAAAAAAATCATGCATAAGTATAAGAAGAGAAGTGCCCAAACCTCATCTCGGAAGATGCACTGGGTGGCTAAGATTGCCTTCAGTTTAAATAAAAAGAAGGGCAGAAACAAATCGACTGAGCCTGCTCAACCTTCTGCTGTGTTTGAAGAAGATGATGAGAATAGTAAGTTGCAGCAACAGTTTTCTCATCTTTCGGCCACAGAAGCAGAGCAGCAAATGCAAGATGATGATGATAAGGAATGTGCAGAGCATTCTATCGAAGAAACGCTGGTGAGGATTCCAGGAATAGCGGTAGTGAACTTGGTGGAGGCGGGAGAAGAAGTCAGCGACAGCCCGCAGTTGGGAAGCGGCGAATTTTCCATTGTTCGACTTGTTCAGGGCAATACAGGAATCGCCCTTTTTGTGAATGTTGGGGAAGATGTGCGTTGGCCTCTCACCAAGGATGAGCCCACCCTCAAACTCGACGCCCGTCACTACCTCTTCTCCATACGCCCTCCGCCGGACGAAGAGGCCGCAGATAAAGACGGCACTGAGATACTGAATTACGGCGTAACATTTGCAGACGAAGAGGGTTTGGATTTGCTGGACAGTTTCCTGCGGCAACACGCATGTCTGTCATTACCCGCGGAATCGACAGGCGGTGCGGCATCAAAATCCGCGAGATCAGCGAAGGGCGGTTCGAAAGAAAACCCGGAGGCGGCGTACTGGACTGAATTGGCGCCGAGGGTGGAAGATTATAACACTGTGGTGGGCAAGGCCATTGCTGCTGGTTCGGGGCAGATTATCAAGGGCTTATTCCTCTGCACCAACGCTTATTCTTCTAAGATACGGAACGGTGGAGAATCTGTGAGAAGCCGAGTAACGAAAGCCGAGAGCAAAACGGCCGCAACAGCCGATTATCAAAAGAAAACGAGTGCGCAAGTGAAGATCAGTCCTCGCACAAAGAGAAATATTCGAAGGTAAATGGAATGGAAACTCATCTTCTTAATTCAGAGATCCTGTCTTACGAATCCATCACTTAACATAAATAGAGTTGTCTGCGACTTTTTGAAAGCTTCTTTGGTGGGTTTTTCTAGTTTTTCTAGTTTTTTTGTGGGTTTTTCCAGTTAAAATCCGGTAGTAATTTATTGGAATTGCAAGTTTGATAGCTAGTTTCTACACATTCAAAGCGTTCCACGGGTTTTCCAGGGTGCTGAATCTAAATATGCAGTTAAAAAACTATTTTAACTGCAACAAATCAAGATTTAACCTCAATTTCTTAGACGGAAAAAGTCGCATTATAGACAACTCCAACTCCAGTAGTCTGTTTTATCATTATTTAAATTTTGAAAATAATAATTTTAACTAATTTAAAATATAAATTGGTGAAATTATTGTTTTTATTCAAGTCTAATAATTTTAGCTAGTTTAAAATATAAATTGGTGAAATTATTGTTTTTATTCAACTCTAATTAGAACTAATTTTTTATTCAGAAATTTATTTTGAAAATTTATCATATAAATTATTTAAGTTGTATTTTGAAGATGAACAACATTAATCTATTGGTTCCAAATGCAGATTAACCACTCAAATGAATTATGTAATAATTCATAAATGAATAATTCTATTCTCAAAAACTTCCATTCATATTATCTCATTCATATTATCTTCTTTATTAAGATAATCTTCTTTATAGTTTCTTCATGTTTGTTTCAGTCATAGTATCGGTTCTGAGCTACAAGTAAAATCGAAAACAAATTGAAAATATCAATCGCAACCAGCACATTAAACACACTAACAACCACCATATTTACGTAGTCAACTTTTGTAGGTTGCGATTTTGTTTGCAGAGGAAAAGACTAAATTCTAAACAATAATACAGCAGTCTGAACAACATTTAGCTATACATAAAAGAGTTAAAGCACTTAATGACATTTAGCTATACATAAAAGAGTTAAAGCACTTAATGAGAGTTAGTAAATATTTATGGGTGAAACATTTACTACTAACTCTTAGTTGCAGTCAGCAACCTCTGCAAATTCAGAAAAGCCAGCATTTTGTATAATGGTGCATTCCGGTCTTAAGTAAAAATGTATTAATGAGTCAAAGGTATGTTTTAGATAAATATGAATGAAAAAATCATTTTCACAGTAAAAAGCAAATTGTGGGGACACTACCCTGCAACCCAAGTGTATTCTGTTTAAATTAAGCCTCTGTCCAGTTGCCATTAACTTACTGCAACTGGAGATTTGACTTGCAGGAACTGATTTCTGAGCCAGACTCCTGTACAGTGTGAAATTCTCTAACAAAAACCTAAATGGGAATTATTGAATTTGTGTTGACACGGATATGCAACTGGAGATTTGACAGCCAGACTCCTCTACCGTGTGAAATTCTCTAACAAAAACCTAAATGGGCATTATTGAATTCTGTGTTGACACGGATATATATATTGTATGTAGGGCGAAACGGCTGTCAAGGATGACAGAAAAACTAAGCGAGAAAGCGCTGGCTGGGGTTATCAAAGTAAGCGGTGCCGTGACTGATCCGGTTATCGGCTCCAAGGCTGGCCAGAAGTTCTTTAGCACGTCACCTGGAGATGTCCTTCTTGCTTCCTTGGATGCTTTCAGTACTGCAGAATTTCTCCGTCCCTTGAAATGGTTTTAAATGAATACTGTAAATGGTGGGTATATGATAATATAGGGTGTTTCTTCTTAAATTGCAGACAAAGTTTCGGAGGCTGCAGAAATAGTTGGAAAGGATGCTCTGTCAGCTGCTTCTGAGGCTACAGTTAAAATTGTTGCACACAGGTATTGCATTTTGGATTCTTCATGTGTCTGGTTTGCTGAAATGGGAACCATTCATTGAAAATGTGAATGAATTTCTTGATATTGGTCAATTGAGTGCAGGTTTGGGGAGGAAGCGGGAGAGGTGACACATGACACATTTGCTGTGGCTGGGCATGCCATTGGAACTGCGTGGAACGTCACAAAGGTCCCGGAGGCCATCAATCCGGCATCAAATGGAACGATATCAGCATCTGCTTTGAAGGCTTTGAAGTTGAAGAAGGCCAGCAAAGCAGTCACTAGTGCATCCAAATGCAAATGATTGTATATATAGCATCTTGCTGGAATTCCTTTGCTACTCTACATATTGTGTTTTAGATTCTCCCAACCGTAATAAAATTTTCTATAAATCTCTTTTGGGGTCATGTGAAAATTGTGAATTGAAATCTCAGTGGGAGAATTTCTCTGAATTGCATTAACGATGCAAACTGCATAGTTACAAAACATTTCTACATTTCTTTACTATTGTATATTTAAGATATAATTTATTTTATTACTAAATTTAAAGAGTTTAGTTATTTGTGTTACTTTTTATTTAATAATAAAATATTTTATTTTGGTGTTGATTGCTCTTCTTTTATCATCACTCCTTAATCTTGATGATGGATCCCATTGGGGATTTGAACGTTGGTATAAAAAGTTCATATTGTGGATTCCTCCGGTCAATAATTCTAAGATACAAACCACAGATCTATTAAATCCAAAAAAATATCAAATTAGTTTCCTAGATGTAAATTGGTAAATGACGGGTAGGTTGTCATATGAACTCTATCACAATAATATAATCAGTCTAATTATCATTTTTTCCCAACAATATATTTAAATTACACATAAATTGAATCTAATTCTTGATAATTCAAAATAATCTTCAAATATTATATTAAATGATTTTAACAAATTTATTTTTTTTTAATGAAATTACAAATATTTTAATTTATTTTATATTAATTTATATTGTAAATATGATTTTAACAAATTTATTTTATTTTTAATGAAATTACAAAATATTTAAATTTATTTTATATTATTTACAAAGATGGTATATAATATTAAATAAAGAATTTCCTATAAGGCATAGAATAGACATTGATGGGGTGTAATCTTAACCTAGATGTAAAGGTCATTGGTTTGAAAATCTGTGGGCAAAAATACAACCATATTAAGAGCTAGTGTGCAAAGGCCTGCTATCCTAGGTAATTTTGATGACTTAGATGCTATCCTCGGTAATTTTGATGACTTAGATGTCCCTAGGTTGCCATTTCTCAAGCCAAAGGTTAAACATGTAGTCATCTCAATACTCACACAACTTAGCAAACAAAAAAATATATTAAATAAAGAATTTTATTTGTTATTTTTTTTTTTTTAAGTGAGAAACTATGCATTATGTCAAATCAAGGTTACATAGACTATTTTTTTTTTTGCTACTTGTTAAAAATAAACCAGTAGCATGAGTTAGAGACCTCGTCTAAATAAAACATCTTGTAAATAGAAACTTATAAAAACAGGTTGGTTGTGCCATGAGTTAGAGACCTTGTCTAAATAAAGCGTCTTGTAAATAGAAACTTATAAAAACAGGTTGGTTGTGCCATGAGTTAGAGACTTCGTCTAATAAAGCATCTCGTAAGTAGAAACTTATAAAAACAGGTTGGTTGTTCCAAACCTTAACATCCATCAACATGAGAAGACAAAAATACTATTAGTGTTGCAAGCAAAAAACCTGAGTCATAACAATTATTTGGGAGAATCTTCAACCATCCCTGTTGGCTATAATGTCAATTTTTCCCTTTAGCTCCACTAATCTTCTAAGAGTTCTCCCACTAAGTTCTCTTGTACCTCCCTATGCCGCCTACGATATTCAATGATGTTTAACCTTATACAGGCTTTGTGCCATGATCAATGATGTGACAGGAGTGAATGTAATGTGCCAAGTATAGTGGGAGTCACAACCCCTTTAGTGTGACCTAGGACCTTATCAAGGAAGTGGGAAATGAAGCAAGGGATGAATGGAAGAATTACAAGGAAGTGTGGGCACTCATTTTAAAGATACAACAAGATCCCAATACATTTGATACATTTCGCTGGAAAAATGATTTGTTATGGTACAAGTATCGATTATACCTATGTAAGAATTCCCAACTCAAACAAAAGATTCTTAGGGAATTGCACACCTCTCCCTTAGGAGGGCACTCGGGATTTCTAAAAACCTAACACAGGGTTAAGAAAGATTTTTTTTTGGATGGCCTTAAATCAAATATTCAAAAGTTTGTGGCAGAATGTCTGGTTTTCCAACAAAATAAAATTGAAACAATTAAGACCCTAGGACTACTACAACCTTTATCCATTCCAAGCCAACATTGTGAGGAGGTTTCAATGGATTTTATCACAGGTTTACCCGAGTCTGAAGGAAAGAGTGTTATCATGGTGGTAGTTGACAGACTTACCAAGTATGCACACTTTTTTGCATTATCTCATCCATTTAAAGCGAGTATAGTTACTACTGCATTTATGGAAACAATTCAAAAGCTGCATGGAAACCCAAAGACTATTGTAAGCGACATAGATCCCATATTCACTGGAAATGTTTGGACATAATTGTTTTTTTGTCTTGGTACTCAGTTAGCTCATAGCTCATCTTATCGTCCTCAATTCAATGGGCAAACTGAGATAGTAAACAAATGTTTGGAATGATATCTTCGTTGCTTTGTATCTAATAAACAGACACAATGGGTCAAATGGCTGCCTCTAGCTAAATGGTGGTATAACACTTCCTTCCATACTGCAACAAAAATGACCCCATTTATGGCACTTCATGGATATCATCCACCATTCATCACATCATATTTAAGAGAAAATTCTAAGGTTCAAGTACTGGAAGATCACATCGAGCATAAGCAACAAGTTCTCCAACTCTTTAAGGATAACCTCACCTCGGTGCAGAATAGAATGAAACAGTAGGAAGATCAACATCACAACAAAAGAAGTTTTGATGTAGGTGATTGGGTATTCCTATAGCTACAACCATATAAACAAATGTCCCTCAAGCAAGCTAATAAGGATAATAAATTATTACCAAAATATTATGGTCCGTACAAGGTGTTGCAAAAGATAGGTACTATGACATACAAATTGGAGCTTCCTGTAGCTTCCTCAGTGCACCCAATTTTCCATGTTTCATGCTTAAAGAAGGCTATAGTTGACAAGCTTCCAGTTCAAACAATATTGCCAAAACTTGATGAGGAAGGAAAAATCATATTGAAACATGAAGCAATCAAAGAAACAAGAACACGACAGCTATGAAATCAATCAATTTCAGAGTATCTCATCCAATGGAAGAACTTACCCGTTGAAGATTCCACATGGGAGGATGCAAATTTTATACAGAAGCATCCAAAACTACTCAAGCGTTGAGGACAACGCTTTTTTGAAGGAGAGGGGCATGTTAGATCCCTATAATACTAGTGATTCCCCCATTACTATTGTCATTGTATCCCTTATTTTTATTGTTGTGCCCCTATTGTCCCCATATTGTTATTATTGTGCCCCATAGAATTCCACTATCGTTATTTTGTGCCTTTATATTATTGTTGTTATGTCACTTTGGTTATATTGTGACCCCTTAGACTCCTATATATAGAAAGAAGGTTTTGTCATTTAAATCATCTAAGAATTGTTCATTTGTGTAATGTAAAGGAGGTTGCCCCCTCGAAGAGGCTTATTTCTAAGGTGTTGATCTATCTTTTCTATCTTTTTGTGAGCTTGTTTCTTAACACATAATACCTCGTTTCGAAGATCTCAAATAGGAGGCTGAAAATAAATGGGTAAACTATTTGAAACTTTTCTAGTCCCTCTATTTTCCTTAAAGTCTTTTAGTCCCTCAAAACGGCTCCAGAAGTTTAAGACCCAAAAAATTGCCCAAAATAGTAAGTTGCGCTACAATTAAGGAATCTAAAAGAAAAAATGGTGGGGGTCCAAGTAGAATAAGCGGGTGGACACCAATATCCACCTAGGTCATCATAGGAGTGAAGGCTTATACCAGATAGTCATGGGAATTGAGACAAAACCAATGTCAGAGGATGAGAATTTTGATTGGCTTAACAGATTTGACATGACTTATGGAAGATTATGTCTATCCGTGTCTCATGGTATTCTTTATCAGATCATAGATATTGAATCACTGCATGCAATCTAGACTACATTAAAATGATTATATGGTGATGAAGATGATCTAGAAGAACATCATTTAGAAAAAGATAGCTCAATCTATCATAAAAATCATGAAACCAGTGAAGACATTCAACAACATGGAAAAATATTCTCGAGACAATGTTGTACATGATGGCTCTATTTCCTCTGTCTTTGACTAAGTTGTTGTAGATGAGAATTTTATCCTTTCCAATAACGAAGGTGTCACACATGAGGAAATGTCTTATTCTGTTGGTGATTAAAACACTACTATAAATCGAGAGTTTTCTTTCAAAAACATTGAAGAGGGCTTTGATTCCTCCATTATTGATGATGTTGTTGATGTAAATATGATGAAGTCTTAGTTTAACGATGCCCCACATGCACTCTCAGTCACAGAGACATGCATGCATCCATGAATTCATCATTAAAGCCATGAATGCATCTCTAGAGACAATCATCCCCATGCATGCATCCATGAAAGCATCCCTAAAGCCATGAATGCATCCCTAGAGACAAGCATCCACATGCATGCATATATGGTTACACATGCATATGATCGTCAAAACCATCATGAAGTTGCAAAGAATCCATATTGACATGCAACCATGGATAAGGAGAATCAATACTTGATCCAAATATGGGAGTTGATACCTCTACAAGAAAAAAAAATTCCTCCAAATCCATTAGTGTAGAGAAGGATTCCACCTTCGAGTATCTATTTAGTTTTGGATATGGCCCCATTTGTTGGTTAAGTAAGAAGCATGCTACCATTTCTTTATCATCAGTAGAGGTCAAGTACAGAGGAGTGGTCAATACCACCATTCAGGCCATTTGATTGCAACATTTCCTTTCTAAGCTTCATATCATTATCCATTATTTGACTATCACATGTTGTGACAATCATAGGATACTGAAGTTTTTCATAGATCCAATGTAGTGTCAACAAACTAAACATATTGAAATCCACATTCACTACATTAGAGGATTGACTTATGATGGGATCATCAATCTGCAATATTGTCCCAGTTTTGTGAAGACAGTTGACGTCTTCACCAACACTTTCATAGAGCAGAAGTTTCACCTTCTATGGGATATTCTTGGGTTGAAGGACACAACTACCTAGCAATTGTCTTTTCTTTTAGTTTTTCATTCTATTTTTTGGGAGAATTTTGTTCCCACTAGGTTTTCCCTCTTTCCACCTTCATGCATTATACATGGGTACCTAAAATGGCCTTGTTATTGGGACTCATCCATTTTGCATCAGACTCATCTAAGTTATGCTTAAGGGGGGGTGTTGGTGTACATGCACATTTATTACATAGTGTGACCTTAGCTTTAGTTAGCTTTAGAGCTTGCACATGGTGGCATGCACATTAGTTAGCTTTAATTAGCGTTAGTACTTGAATGTGTTGTAAATGTACATTAACATAGAATAAAAAACACTTAGCTTTAGTTAGCCTTAGCGCTTGCATGTAGTTAATCTTAACCTAGTTGCTTTATGTATTCATTCCCTCATCAATATTGTGATATTGAATTCATTCTCTCTTCCAATTTTTCTTTTTCAATTCTTGCAATTTTATGCAATTACTTTCGATCTAGGTCCTTATCTGTGTTCTAATAATTTTACATGTTGGACATATTCATGATCGAAGATCAATTGGGGTACATGAATTCAGCCCCACCATAGTCCATAACTTTGATAGAAGAGGATGCTCTCGTGGGTTTGATCACACTCAGTACTTAGGCTCATGTGAACGATCTAGGGTTTCTATATCTATTCAAAACTTATGTTTTCACAGGTTCCAAGGAGATTTCAAGAGAGTAAATTTTGGATTAGTTGAGGCTTACAAGTAGCCTAGGTTTCTAAAGGGAGCGACTGTCGATGGGTGTAATACCCCTGAAAAACTTACTTTATGACTTACATGTGTTATGATTATTATTTATTTTGAAAATAGAAAAAGGACATGTTGGATAGTTTCTTATTTCCTGTCACAAGAAAATAATTTATGGAATTGTGTTAGAATTAATTAAATTCTCTTAGAATTATGTTAGAGGCTAACATGAGAGATTAACCTCTAACTATCAGCGTAAACGATTAACAAAAGTGTTTATTCCAAAGAAGGAAAGGAAGAAAAAACTCTCTTTTTGGTCTAATGTTTTTTCTTGTGGTTGAAAGGGTAGGAGGCCTAGTAAGTTGTTATTGTTTATACTCATTGGGGAAGAGAAACCTTGAATATTTACAGAAAAAAAGACCACCTAAATTGAGATAGATTGGGAGAGAAATAACATATGGTGGACTCTGGAATAGATATTGTGGAAGAGAAAGACAATATCTATTTGGCCCTTACTAGTGGAACAGAAAAATAGGTAAACCCCACAAAAGGTTTTCAAAGCGATGCATATGGAAAGGAGTAAACCCCTCCAAATTCCTCCTAGTTTACTTGATAGTTAAAGGAAGAACTCAATAGGAATTGCAACAAAGAGAAGTTCATGGTTGGGAGGAATGTGGAGGCCTCTAGCATAATTCAGAGAAAAAAAAAGAGTAGTTCTTCCTATCGGTAAGTTAAATTTTATGATTCACGGGTATATGAAGGTATTTAAACTAGAATGATTGTTATGATAGATGTATTTCTTGCAAGTTGGTAGTAGATAGGTACAGGTAAGAAAGATTGTATTGTATTTGTATGAAAGGCTATCATAGTTGTTGGTATGAACTAAATAAAAGAATTAAAATGTTACTATTAAGAATGAAAATTAGCTACCAATAATTGAATGGTAGAAATCCGTGTCAACAATTAGAATGTCCTGAGTGAAAAAAAAAGAATTCTAGATTAATGTTTAAAAGTGTTCTAGAAAATAAATACACCCCAACATATTGATACTATGTACTAGATATAATAAATTAAAGAAAGAATTGTATAATGAGTTTTTGAGTTGAACCCATATTAAACCCTTAGAAATCCCTGAAGAAATCATCCATCATGGTTTTCATTCAGGGTTAGTCTCAAGCTGTGTATATTAGCACATAAGTACTAGCAAAGATTCATGGTTACAGAAATCATTGATGTCCTCGACTAGATAAATACTAAAATGCATAGATACATCTACATGTCTTAAATAAAATATACAAATTTTGTAGATGTCTAAATTGTGCATTGTAGTGTGTTATCTTTCATAACAGGGGAAAATAATTGTATAGTAGTTGTATACTAGAGAAGCTACTAGAATAATAAAACATATACTTTATTTCTATCTTAGTGAATTTTTAATTTTGTAATCGTTGCAAAAAGAATTTTTTAACACAAACTTATAAATATTATAGAGGAAGGAACCCATGTAATGCTACATACTGCACATATCAATTAGTGTAGCGTATAGAGAACAAAATTGACAATTACACTCTTTTTAAGAGAAATAGACATTGCAAAAACGAATATAGTATAAATGCTTCTAGCTTTCAACTATGAAGAAGTAACAAAACATCTAAACAAATCTTTTGTAATGCGCTAATATTAGGAGAAATAGAAAAATAGAAAGAATGATTCACATTTACCCTTATATGAAAACCTAACCCATAGGGACTCGGTCTAGTCAAATAATATACAAATCAAAATAATTATGTTCTATATGGACAAACAATTATGTATGTAGCTGAGGAGGGTCGACAATATTTTCTAACTACACTCAAATGACAAACATTATAAACCCAAGACTTTACATCGAAAAGATATCAAATATTATGCGACGACTAAATTATGTGTAATGCCTCAAGTGTTGAGTGAAAGCTCTTGGTTTAGTAGCCAGATGGCTTGGTCATAACAAGATAAGGTATAAAAAAAATTAGAACCTCGAAACTTGTTTAGTTAGGGAAGAAAATAGTATAAACTCTGAGAACCCTTTCCCTTATGATTGAAGGCTCTCTCTCGAGTGTACGAGTGAAAACATGAAGATGGGTTACACTTTTAGGTCAAATGTGGCAATGAAATTTCAAGTTTTTCCTCTATTACCGAATTGCAACCCTCAAAATTCATATGAGAACTGTTAATTTGATTCCAAGTAAAAAGACAATATATGAACAATTATGTTATTGTCCTAATGATATTCTTCGCAAAAAAAAATTGTGTTTCATAATCT
The DNA here is from genome assembly GCA_000404065.3 of Pinus taeda. Classification (NCBI taxonomy): domain Eukaryota; kingdom Viridiplantae; phylum Streptophyta; class Pinopsida; order Pinales; family Pinaceae; genus Pinus; species Pinus taeda. Next base: position 18,789 of record APFE030801937.1, read on the forward strand.
CTTGATTTTCCATTAAATGCAATATGTGTCCTTGCAATTTTTTGCAAAACTTAAGAGGTATGTGTGTGTTCACATAACATAACTTAGTCTAAAATGTGTAATTTTTAATATATATATATTATATATATGATCTACATGAAGAGAACTAAGTTTTTAAATTAAAAAAAAATAAAATTATGCAAAAATTATATTTTTTATTATTTTTTGAAGTTGGTGAAGTAATATTACAATTGTGTTTTGGAGACAAATGTGTTCACGAAGCTTTTTTTCAACTCGTTAAATAAATTGAAAAAACAATAATACCCTTTCGAAGATTACTTGTAAACAAAGATAGTGGTACTTTTTGAAATTTGGTTGTTGTGTATATTTTATTTGATTGATTTTTTATTTAGCCCCTTTGAAACTATTCAAAAATGTTTCAAGCATTATGTTTAAAAGAAATTAGATAAAAAATATCATATGAATTTGAAAATGTCAAACTCATATGTCATTGGATAGAGGGTTCCTTCCCAAATCTAGCATGATCAACTCTACCACTTAAGGACAGATTTTGCTTGGAGTCTTCTAGGGTACAAAATGGTGATCCAAAAAAATATGTGGAAGCGGAGCTAAAATTCTATTTTTTTTACCATCAACAACTCAATTGAGAGCTTAAAAACTCGATCGAGTATTTGAAATTCAAATTTCAAATAGCTCAATCGAGTGTTTAAGAAACCCTTAATCGAGCCCTTAATGTGGTTAAACATAGGCATGTCAACATTTGTTAAATAGAGGCATGTCAAATTTATCCAAAAACCTAAATTGATGACATAATATCAACTTCAGGATATGCATTCAACATTGGATCTAGGATCGTGGCATGGAGTAGCAAGAAACAACTAATTGCTTCTTTATCATCAACTAAAGTTGAATATAAAGCATTATGTAGTGCGACATGTGAAGTAGTTTAGTTATAGTGAATTCTCAAAGATGTTGGAGAAGAACAAAAAATGCCTACAATCACCAAGTATGACAACGAAAGCTCCATCAAATTGGCCAATAGTCCCATGTACCATGCAAGATTAAAACATATTGACACTAAGTATCATTTTGTTAGGGAAAAGATGTAGTCTAAATAGGTTACTTTAATTTATAGTAATACTTGTGATAATGTGGCTAGCATCTTCACAAAGCCTCTTGGAAAGACAAAGTATGAGTCATTTAGAACTATGTTAGGTGTGGTAGAAAACACATTTCTCCATTATGGGGGAGACTTAGAATAATGGAGAAATGTAGATTATCCTAGATTATATTATTTTTAGTTGTTTATTGTGTGTTCTTGATATTATGGTTTTTATTTAGTTCTTATATCCTATTTATGAGGAAGTTATTCAAACTCATCAACAGATTCCTAATCCTACAATCGTACATGTTTTCTAGTTGAATGTATCAAGTTACAATCGTACATGTTTTCTAGTTGAATGTATCAAGTTGTGAGTGCATGCAGTCTCCAAGTTGACCTAGCCTCACCTGAGAGCTACACACTTCTTCCTTCACACTTTGTCTTCCAATTTTTTCCATGCCTTTTTTACAATGCCATGAGCCAATATCGTGGCTTATCAATACCATAGCCTAAAAAATTACAACTTCTTTGACAATAAAAATATTTTATATAAATTTTATTTTAATTTTAATTTATACCGATTCTTTTAATAAATTGAAAAACAAAAAAAAAAACTAATTTTAAGAAATAATTCTATGCATAATCTATAGATATTAAATCTTTACCATCCATCTAAACCCCATATTCCAAACTAATCACAACTATCAACATAATGATTAAAAAACGTTTAAAATAATAAATCATATCCCTAAATAATTAAAAAAACAAACCCCTGGCTAATATATCCACTATTCTGTGTAAATGAAAATGACAAAAAAAAAAAAAAAAAAAAAAAAAAAAAAAAAAAGCTTAATCAGTAACTAAAATAACTAGCTTAAGATGTATTTCTCACTCTTGAGTGTAAGTCAAAATGAATAACCAAAACAAAAACCTTAAATCCACCGTCATATGTAATTTAAAATGTTTAATCAAGCAAAGAAATCATTAGATGTAACTTAAAATGAGTAATCAAACTAATGAGCCTTAAATTTTGCATTATTTTTATGCATAAACTAACACATAATTAAAAACCCACATCTAATTCTCACTAAATAATATATGTTGGGTTTTGTTAATTTTCTAAATAATCCTACTTAGGTGTGATAATTGGTTTTGGAAGGAGTCTATTCTTATGACTTAAGTGTGATTGTAATATATGTTGGGTTTTGTTAATTTTCTAAATAATCCTATTTAGGTGTGATAATTGGTTCTGGAAGGAGTCGATTCTTATTACTTAAGTGTGATTGTGCGATAAAAATAGTTTCTCTATTTTGAAATACAACAAAATATGCTTCTATTTATTATCATTATTGAGTAATGAAAATGTTTTTTTACCAAATTTATAATTTGGTTTAATTTGGATGTGACAAAAAAATTTAATTTTGCAAGAGACAAAGAACAGATGGACAAATTTTTTGTCCTTGCAAGTCTCACAGAGGAGCATTGAAAGCATGGTTGAGGGCAAGCCCAACAAACCCAGAGCATGCTTGCAGGTAAGCTAAGAAAATCCAACATGATAATGATGGTGATGTAGGGGGAGTTAAAGGTACATATATAGGCAGGTACATGTATGAAGATATTGTGGTTGAATGGACCATGTATATAAAAGGCATTCTATTAGACTAGTAGTGCAACTAATAGTGAATAATGCATTCTAGTGGATGTCTTTTTATTTTTATGTAAGTCAAGATCAATATTTTAAAAATGTTGATAAATGGCAAGTTGGATATAGATAGGCTTTGCTTGTCACAAGTTGTTTTAGTTCATAGTGGATCATATAAACACTTTAGTTGATTAAGATTATGAGTAGTGTTAAGGGAGAGTGTTGTAGTGTAATAAGTCCTACCTATCTTAGGTGTGATAATGGGTTGAAAACGTGTCCATTTCTATTATTTAGGGGTTGGTTACTCTAGTTGGTTTGAAAGAAATTCACTCGAACTGATACTTCCTAAATTGGTGTGTAGTTGAGATATTTATTTAACTAATTGATTATGTAATAAAAGTAACTTCTCTATCTTAAAATAACATCTTTATATTTCAATATTTATTATTTCACTAATAAATATACTTTTTTTATTTTATTTTTTAATGATATATTTAAGAAATTAAATGTATTAAAATTAAAGTTTATTTCAATAATTTTAAAAACCATTAATAAAAAAACATTGAATTTATTTAGATGGAAATTAAATTTAATTTGAAAATAAACATTTAAAAGATTAACAAACTAGAATTGGTCAAAATAAATTTACCATGTAACTTATAATATTTAGATTGAAAATTAAATTTTAATTTTGGAAAATACAATTTAAAAGATTAACAAGGTAAAAATAAATTCTACGCATTTTATATTTTATAACACACCTATCTTATAATTATAACCTACAGCTACAGAACATCCACTACTTACACATAATATGTTTTTTAAGTAATAAGTTAAATCTTGATTTCTAATTTTTTTTTGGTGATAATCACATCAGAACTCATTTGTCGATGTGTTTCGAATCATCCAGTGTATTTATCATCAGGCAAGATGGAGAATTAGATCATGGCATCAGATTAAATAGAGAGAATTTGATGACGAGACAACTCATTCCAAAAATTAGAATGTAGTTGGTTGCATAAAAAACGGTTAATTTTGACTGAACAAAAAATTAATCAATAAGTGATATTTTAATAAATTAAATCATAAAATTAAAATTAAAAATAAAAATGAAAATAAATATTAAATAGAGAAAGGTGAGAAGAGACCATTAATCCAACAACTAAAATGTAAGGTTAATTTGATTGAAAATATCTATTAATAAGGAATATTTTAATAAATTAATCATAAAATTAAATATAAATACAAAATTACAAAAATATAGAATAAATTAAATTAAATTAACCAAAAACAAAAAGATGATCAACCAAAGGGTCAAAGTTAACTAACAAAGAATCTAAGGGAATACACGAGGGTGAGAATTAACAACAAACCAAAAGGGAGAAATCAAGATAAATTGAAAACGAGTTGTTTTTAGTGCGGCTTTTTGGAAGCTTTTCCTTTGGATTTTTCTAGTTTAATTTCTCTAAAATCCGGTAGGAATTTATTGAAATCACAGGTTTGATGAGTAACTCCTACACACTCCAAGTGCCTTATGGGTTTTTCATGGTGTTGAATCCATATATATAGTCAAAAAACCAATTTAAATAACACAAATCAAGATTTCATCTCAAATTTTTCAGTCGGATTCCAGCACCAGAATGTCCAAAAAGTACCAAAGATAACTCCAAATAAAAATAACAACTACTTCTTTAACTAGAGGATACCAAAAGGAATAAAAGGAAATTTAAAAACTTAAGGTTCATAAGAAAATCTAAATAAAAATAAATAAATAAAATAAATGAAGATAATAATAATAATAATAATAATAAAATAATAATAATAATAATAGTAGAATAAAAATTGATACCTACATAAATAAATGAATGAATAAATGAAAATGAAATAAAAATGCTTAGAGGAAAGAGCATGGACCCAACAACTGCTAATTTTCTAGCCATCATCCTTGTTTAGATTACTTGGTCTCCTTTCAATCTCTATGACCTTCCTAAACTTTCAATGATGAAATCAATCCTTGCAATGACATGAGAATCTTCAATGCAGATGTGATGCTTTGTCTTTTTCGCATATCTCTCAAAACTTGAGGAGCGGGTCCTCCCATGCTTAATGCCAGTTGTGTGCTCATGAATTCTTTGATTTATTGAACGACGAATTTCACCAATGTAGGGTGTTCTGCAAGAACATGGGATAACATAAATACCTTTCATATCCTTGGGGTCCATTGGGTATTTTACAGATTTTAAGGATCTTCAAATGGTGTTTAAGGGCCTAAAGGTTGAAGGAACCTTATGTTTCTTTAGGATCCTCACAATCTTGTCTATGGTCCCTTGGATAAAATGATGATGCACCCCTGAAATCCGATCTTTGGGGTATTTTTTAATATAGGACCTTTGCTAGCTTTAAGGAAAGATTCAAGGCCTTGGTTCCTGCTATATCCATTATTATTGAAAACAATAAGGAGATGTGTTTTCTCATTAGTAAGGTGGCTTTCATCATAAATTATGAGTGCACAAGTAGCTAAAGTCTTGAGAAAACCAAACTTTTGAGCAAGAAATTGATGTAAATTGGTGATCTAGATTAGATCATTATATTGTTTGTCATCCATCTTGATGCATTCGGAGTGGAAAAAGTGGAGGAATCAACTCATGGGACTAGTTTTATCGGTGGGGCCTAGTTTGGAAAAACAGGGTCTAAAACCTTCTGGGAGCATTTTCAGGCATCAAATGTATTTTTTTGTATGTAAAAATTTTCCACTTTAATGTGTCACATTTTCATGTTTTTCTACACACATAGATCTTTCCAACGACGAAAGAAGCACATCAATCGGAGTCCGTATGAAAAAGTTATGTCACTTAGAAGTTGACCTTCCTATATTCACACCTATAGTTTGGGAGGATCTCGTGTCAACCCCCATTATTCATGGAAAAGGGGCTAGCCATGCGTTTTTGATGTAAAGGACACTAGAAGAGTCTATATTGTAACTCCAGTTAAGAGTTGATGTAGTCAAACTTAACCACTACTAGGTTATCGAACTGTGTTATAACCGAGCTACTAGGAGGAAGACGCATTCCATTCCTTCGAGACCATTTTGTTCCATAGTTGAGTAAAGATAGCCAAGAGAGGTAGGAGATAGAACATAAAAAGAGGATTTGTGTAATATAGCAGCCCACGGGCCACATGCATTACTTGATTATATCTGCAACCTTATTTTTCACACAGAGAAAGAGAGCGAAGCGACCTCACCTTCTAGTTGATTTTTCTCCCGAAAGGGTTTTCCATGGCATATTTTGTGTCATATGTGTGTGTGTGTAAGCTTATTTTTGTTGTTCTCTACTTTTCTACATAATTTCCATTCACATGCATGCACTAATTACAGTTAATTCTACAGATCTTAAAGTTTAATAAAACTGTAATAATGTAGAAATTCTGCATTTTAATATTTTATTATCAGATTTTTTGTGATGAACTGTCCAATGGAATATCCATGGAAGTTTACAGATCATTTGGTATCAAAGCAAGTTTCCTTGGATATTTTGTGGAGATTGCAGATATTTACATCGGCGGGGCTGAAAATTGTAAAACCCTAATCATGGTTGATGAATCTGTAAATGAACCTCATGATTCGGTAGAGCTGAGGTTTACACAGCTAGAAAAACAAGTTGTAGACATCAAAAAGAATGTAAGCCTCCTCATGACGACCTTGAATAACAGGTTAGGGATATTTGGAGAAGATGGGGATTCGAATGTAGAGGAAAAATATGAACGGGGATCAGAAGATCAAGGAGAAACATAAACCAATCGAAGAAAGAATCCAGAAACGATCATCCCAGTTTGAGTGTCGTGAATCAGTACCTACTTAAAATGGAAGAAAAAGTCAATACCAATCCACATCACGGCAAGATCGACGATCTGACGCAGAACCATTGGTTGTAGCAACTAGAACTTTATTTCGACATCCATCAGATTGAGAAAGAATAGAAGATCCCATTCGTGTGGCTGAAATTATATGGCCATGCACTGACTTGGTGGGAAAGCAACATAAAAGCCCTGAGGTTGGAGGTAGATCCTACGGTGATTAAGTGAGAACATTTCAAAACCCTCATTAAGTCATTATTTTATCCCATTGGGTATGTGGAGGACCAGTGGATCTTGCGGCATTGCTTCAGGCAAAAGTCGGGCCAAATTGTGCAAGAGTACACCACGAAATTAAAAAAAGATGGCTATAATGTTGGGTATCTCTCCAAAGAATCCAAATGTACTCCTCAAGTATTTGGCAGGTCTGCACCACCATCTTCCTGAGAAAGAGATGTTGTTCAAGATCAAATCGGTGGATGAGGCTCGTGTACAAGCACAATACCTGGAAAACATAAGCATGAAGAGAGCATAATCAAGTGGATCGAAGCAAAAGGAGCAATAAGACGTTTCAAAGGAGGGGAAGAAGAAGAAAAAATTGGGAAAAGGTAAAAAGACAACAACCACAACACACCAGTGAAAAGATCCTAATAATCACTGCAACCATTGCAACATTGATGGCCATACAAAGAAGTGTTGGAAGTTGCATCCAGAGCTAAACCCGAAGAACAAGAAGAATAATTTCATGGCCCCGAATTCGATCAACCAATTTAAATGAAACTCGGATGTGGATGAGGATATCATTTGTACATCTGTATAGAAGGAGGTGAATCTGAGTAGCATTAAGCAACAGGAATAGAAAGAAATGAGAAAAATATTCCATATAAAGATACAGGTCAAGAAGACAAAGATTGATGCTGTATTTTACTCAGGATCGTAAGTGAATCTCATTGCAATAAAGTTGGTCAAGAAGTTGGGGCTCAAATTTTGTGATCATACAAACCCATATCTAATGGGATGGGTAAATAAGGATGCATACATTAAGGTAACAAAACAATGTAAAATTAGATTTGATATCAGTGTTGATTTTATTGATGTAGTAGATCTAGATGTGTTTCCCCTTGATGTATGTGGAGTCATGTTTGGAATTCCATACATGTACATGCACGATGAAATATTCATGATGAGAACCAATCAATACCAACTTGTCAAGGATGGAAAATTGTTCATCATCAACGTGCACAAAGGACAACAAAAAATTTCACTGGTAAGTACCAACCAAGCCAAGAACTTGATCAATTCTAGAAAGAAGTATGTTTTATTGTTTTTTAAAAGAAAGTGGGTGTGAAGAAGATTCAATAAGAGGCAAGGAATCCTCGAGGGTTGTACTAAGAAACATAAAAACCAATTGGAGTTGTTATAGGCATATATGAATGTGTTTTGACACCCCAAAGGGCTACCACCTAAGACGGAAGTGGAACATGAGATCGAACTATTTCCACAATCGTCATTGCCAAATATTGGGTAACTGTATAAGCGGTCTATTATAGAGGCAAGTGAAGTGAAGAAACAGTTGCAGCAAATGCTGGAACATGGTGTCATTCGATCGAGTACATCTCGATGTGGGTTATGCATCATCATTGTGCCAAAGAAAGATGGGACTTGGCAGATGCGTATAGATTATAGGGCGTTGAATAAAATCATGCTAAAGAATAGATACCTCCTACCCAAGATAGATGGTCTACTAGATCAGTTGCCGTAAGAAAAGTACTTCACTAAGCTGGACATGAAGTCTAGATATCACCAGGCTCAAGTCAAATAAGAAGATAAATGGAGGACCACCTTCAAAACCATAAAATTTTGTATGAGTGGTTGGTTATGCCATTTGGCCTATGTAATGCATAAACTAAATTTATGAGATTAATGAATGATGTAGTGCGCCCTTTTATAGATTCATTTGTTATTGTCTATTTGGATGATATATTGGTATATAGTGCTACCTAGGAGGAACATATTTCACATTTCAGGTAGGTGTTGAAAACATTGAAGAAGCATCAGCTGCTATAAAATCTCAAGAAGTGTGATTTTGTGTAGCAATACTTAGTGTATCTTGGTTATGTGATCGGTATAAAATAATGTACGATAGATCCTACCAAGATGGAGGCCATCATGAAATGGCTGGTGCTTACTAATGTTTCTGAGGTCATTAGTTTCATTGGGGAAGCATAATACCTGAGGAAATTTATAGCCACATTTTCAATGGTAGAAACACTGCTCCACACCATAACAACATATGGCAAGAGTTTCTAGTGGGGGAAGGGTTAGCAGAAGGCTTTCCAGGATCTAAAGAAGAAGATTAGTTAAGCATCAGTTCTGGCATTATGAAACTTGCAGCGGCCCTTTGAAGTGGAGAAAAATATGAGTGGGTATGCTATGGGAGTTGTCTTGATGCAGGGAGGAAGGCCTGTATGCTACCATTCTAAAGTATTTCATATGGAAATTCTTAACTACCCTACCTACGACAAGGAGCTCTACACCATGGTGCAAGATGTGAAGAAGTGGAAGCACTATATGATGGGAAAGGAGAAAATAATCCACATAGATCACCAATCATTATAGTACTTGTAGGACCATAGTAAGCTACAACAGATGAGACATTACAAGTGGATGGGGTTTTACAACAGTTTCATTTGGTGATCAAGTATAAGAAGGGCAACACAAACAAGTTGGCTGAAATGCTATCAAGGCCACCCACATTAAAGATCACAACTTTGGGGACTCTTATGCACATGGATCCATTCACCCATGATGCATACAGAGAGGGATATTTAGAAGATGAGGAATTCAAGGAGGTGTATCAACACTTGCAGAGTCAAAGTCATGTGCACGATTGCAACAACATTGTTGGCTACCATATCTACGATAGGTTACTCTATATCTGTGTGTCCCTAAAGGTGAGCATTTGCAGTTGATAAGAGAGACTCACACCTCCAAGGTTGCAAGGCACTTTGCTGTAGGGAAGACTTTGGCTAACTTGCAAAGGTATATGTATTAGCCCAAGATGCAAGGGCAGGTAGCTAGGGTCATAAGAGGATGCATGCTTTATTGTACCAACAAGCTTAACAACAGGAAAGATGATATATATCATCCCTTACCTGTACCTACTCATCCTTGGGAAAGAATTTCCATGGAATTTGTGGGAGGTTTACCGACAACCAGGAAGGGACATGACTACCTATTCGTGGTAGTTGACAGGTTCAACAAGATGTGTGTTATGATTCCCTATAAGTAGACCATCAATGAACAAGGATTAACAAACTTGTTCTTTGGACAGGTCTGAGTGCACTTTCAGATACTAAGGAGCATCATTTCAGACATGTATACAAGATTACTTAGTGCATTATTGACTACATTGTGGGAGAAGATGGAGACAAAGTTGAAGATATCTACAACATTCCATCCACAAACAGATGAGCAGACATAAGTAGTCAATACGAATTTGGAGCAACTTTTGAGGGGATACAACTAGAAACATTCAAAGACCTAGGATGAAAATCCAATATATATACAACATTTTTACAACAAAGTAGTCCACACTTCTACAGGAAAGTCCCCATTTGAGACTTTTTTTGGATATTTTCCACCTTCACCTTTGGATATTGCATATTGGAAACAAGGAGGAGTGAGGGAAGATCTTACATGAGATGGTTTAAGGGATGATAAATTTATAGAGAAGATCAGGGAGATCCATATACAGGTACAAGAAACACTGCAAAAGTCACGGGAGAAGTATAAGGGCAGGCATGATCAACACATAATAGAAAAATCGTTCAAGGTGGGAGACAGAGTATGGCTACAGTTGAACAAGGAGAGGCTACAAGGGTCTGGTAAGAAAATCAAGGCTCTTAGATATGTTCCCTTTGAGATACTACAAAAGGTGGGTGATAATGCCTATCGACTCAGTTTACCACCATATATACGCATTTACTTAGTTGTGAATGTAGATAATTTGAATGTCTATGAGCTCTCCATGCTAAATTAGGAAGAGGAACAAGTCCTACCTTCAGTGGAGGATTTGGCACCCGATGCTTAGGAAAAGTTGACAAAAGATGCATCTTTTCATAAGAGGTCCATAACTACAAGACATGGGAAACATCACCTTTGGTAGATTGGGTTGAAGGGACAACTTCCAGGAAAAGCTGAATGGTACACGAAAGAGAAGGTAGAGGAAAAATTTCCTCACCTTATTCAGTAAAATTGTTTGGGGACCAAAAGCATCCCAAAATGGGGAGATGTGATTCAGATTGGACCATTATATTATTTTTGATCCATCTCGATGCATTCAGAGAGGAAAAAGTGGAGGAATAAACTCATGGGGCTGCTTTTACCAACGAGACTCAGTTTGGCGAAATGGGGTTTGAAACCCCAGGAAAATTTTGAGGCATCAAATGACTTTTTCCGGGGGTAAAAATTTGCCACTTTAACACAAAACATTTTCATGTTGTTCTACACAAAGAGATCTTTCTAACGGTGTAAGAAGTGTGTCAATTGGAGTCTTTATGCAAAAGTTATGCCACTCAGAAGTTGACCTTCCCTTATTCACACCTATAGATTGGGAGGATGCCACATCAGCCCCTACTATTCAAGGAAAAGGGGTTAACCACATGTTTTGATGTAAAAGACTCTAGAAGAGTCTATATTTTAAATCTAGTTAAGATTTGATGTTAGGGTCCCACCCTAACCCCCTTATTTATGTAGTAGGATCGAGTCATAAGTATAGTTAAGTAAAGAGTCAATAAAGCCCATAATAATAATTGTAAGTGGTTAACCCACATTTAATGACGGGACCATAGTTAGTTGCAAATGGGCCATGGTATTAGATATATGGTATTAATAAGAACCATGGTATTGCTCCATGGTATTGCATGTACGAATCATATATAAAGGATGGAGACTCCCTGCGAGGAGCATCGTGTCTTATTTTCTAATTGAGCTCTGCTCTATTGGAGGTTGCCCCCTCGAAGAGGCAAGTGAACATTGCTTTCTGAATAATAAAATACCTGCTATTATTTTTCACTGTTCTATGTTCTGGGTATATTTATGTGCATATTTGGTATTCTTGTATCGTCTTGCAAGTTAAGAGCATAACAAGTGGTATCAGAGCGCTTTCCAGGGCCGGTGGGATCTCCATTTCTTAGCAATTTTTTTTTTTGGGCTAGAGACGTGTTCCAGCGTCTTTAAACCACAGGATCTGTCATTAAGCGCATAAACCTGCGGATTTGGGGAGGCATGCACGCAAGAAATACAAGAGGTGGTCACGCTTGTTGGACTCCCTTGTAACCCTTGTGGATAGCCCTTCGAGTAGTAGCGCATTAGACAGAACCAAGCACGGACTGTCTTCCAAGTACCCTCTGGGTATATCAGAAGCCCCCTATCTCCTTTGAAACCTCGCCATAGATAAACCGTCATCCGTCTTGCTGCTAAAGTACACCGGGAACATCGCTCGGAGAGATTACTCGCCCGTACGATAGGGTAGTCGGGTTGTACGGCTAAGGGTACGGTTGATCCTCCTTAGTTAGTGCCCTGAAACATTGGGCCAAGTACTACTGTCAGATCCTTATGTATATTGCGATCTGTAGCACCTTTCATTCCTAGAGACCATAGTTCCCTTCTCTATCTCTGGATCACGCATAATCTCTGCCAGATCAGATCTCGCAAGTGGGGGTTTTACATCAACAGCTGCAATCAGTCCCGCCATTCAAGGTCTCTCTGATCAGCCATTCAGATCTCTCAAATCCATCAGATCTACCATTCAGATTTGAGTAGTTGTGTGGGTTCCTATACCTGGGTGTGATTTTCGCAGGACTTTTGGCAGCGTTGACATTTCGGAGATTCAGTGGTTGCAGTATTCCTAAGCAACGAGTAAAACTTCGTTAGGAGTTTTCAGGCAAAAAAAAAAAGTCTGAGACACCCCAGAGCGCTTATTGGTGACTTAGCCCATAAGAATCAGGACGACGAGCTGAGCAAGGTGGTACCATTCAATTGTTAGTGCCAAAAAATTTGGGTGGTCCTGAATTTCAAGTACATCGGATCGGTGCATGGTAGAAACTAGAGCTCAAGCTATGGCCAATGAGAAGATCGAAAAACTTGAACAATCCTTGAAAGACATCCAAGACCAGTTGTTGAAAATAACTACAACACTCTCTAGGGGCAAGGAGGAAGCCTGCGAGGAGGCGTATTTTGGCAATGAACATAGTGAGGGTGAGTCTAGCCACTCTCTTCACCTCTGGGACACCCACCAACAATCCTGTCCATGACCACCCAAGCTGGATATGCATAAATTTGATGGCTCTCACCCAGCAGCATGGATAGCACAAATGGAACATTATTTCAATCTGAATTACATCTTGGATAATGAAACTCAACTTATGGTGGGGAGCATGTACTTGGACAATGAAAGATGGCAATGGTGGAAATGGCATCAATGTTGCAATGGAAGGCCCTTGACTTGGGACACCTTCAAAAAAGCTCCTATAGAGCGCTTTGACCATGACTCTACTTTTTTGGGTTGTCACATTAAGCTCCGACAGACTGGCACAGTGGATGAATATATTACAACCTTTGAAGCCTTAGCTTTCCGCACTATGGGTCTCCAAGATGAGTTCTACATGGAATGTTTTATCAGTGGTCTTAAAGAGGCCATACAAGCTCACATCCGACTGCACCACCCTCCCACATGGTCGGAGGCTTGCAAGGTAGCTCGTAAAGTTGAACATGCATTAGCGGCCCAGTCCAATCGCCCAAATTTCACCTCCAAGTGTCGTCCCCCACAGGCTCACAGCACTACTCAAACACTTAAGGTTCAAAAGGTGTCACCTGCAGAAATGGCAAAAAGAAGAAAGCATGGATTATGTTACTACTGTGATGAAAAATACTCCCTCAGTCATAAATGCAAGGAGCCCAAATTCTTTCAAATTGATGCTACTAATTACAGCTCATTGGAGGAAGCCCCACCACTTGAGGAACCAGAGGAGGAACAAGAGGACAACCAGAAGGACCATGTCCCTGAAGAACCAGTTATTTCGCTGCATGCTTTGGCAGGGATTTCTTCACCTCAAACTCTCAAAATCAGAGGCTTTATTAAGCATCGCCCAGTGGTAGTCTTGATTGATAGTGGAAGTACACATAATTTTATCCATTAAAGAGTCGCGGAAGTAGTGCATTGTTTTGTATGAGTAGTTTCTAACTTCCAAGTCCAAATTGCGGATGGGGGAACAATGAAATGTGATGGTCGCTGTGAAAATGTCAAACTTAAAATGGGGGATTATCAGTTAAAGACCCACATGTTTGCAATCCACATGGGAGGGTGCGACATTGTGCTTGGTGCTGAATGTCTTTGCACACTGGGCCCAATCACAATGGATTTCCAGGAGTTATATATGAGCTTTAAACAAAACAACCACACACATACCCTCCGCGGACTCCAGGCGGGAGCTCCCTCTATCATTAGCTCACATAGGATGGAAAAATTGTTAAAAAAGGGCCATCATGGAGTTATATCTCAACTTAATACCATCCAAGCCGTCGGACCCAATTCTCTTTTGATTCATCCTGAGATGCAATAGACCTTAAATAACCATCTGCCAGTCTTTGACAAGCCTCATGAGCTTCCACCCTCGAGAGGGGAACATGATCATAGCATCACTTTGGTCCCAGGGGCCCAACCACCAAATGTGCACCCATATAGATATCCGTTCGCCCAAAAGAATGAAATAGAAAAAATAATCAAGGAACTTTTGGAAGCAGGAGTCATTCGCCCCAGCATTAGTCCTTATTCAACACCGGTGGTCATGGTGCTCAATAAAGATGGGGAATGGCATATGTGTCCAAACTTCAGGGCCCTCAATAAGTTGACAGTCAAAGATAAGTTTCCCATCTTGGTTGCTGATGATTTTCTGAATGAACTAAGTGGGGCTCAATTCTTCACTAAGCTTGATCTTCATTCAGGCTACCACCAAATTCGCATGAAAGAAGTCGACATTCCAAAGACTGCCTTTCAAACTCATGAAGGCCATTATGAGTTTCTGGTCATGCCATTCGGTCTTTGTAATGCCCCATCTACTTTTTAGAGCCTTATGAACCACCTGCTCAAACCATATCTCAGAAAATTTGTCCTTGTTTTCTTCGATGGCATCCTCATCTACAGTCGCGCTTGGGTCGCACATCTTCAGCATGTAGATCAGCTCTTGCACCTGCTCCACGAGCATAAATTATTTGTTAAGATGTCCAAGTGTTCTTTTGGCATGGAAGAAGTTGAGTATTTGGGCCACATTGTGGGGCGTGAAGGCGTCAGGATGGACCCCAAAAAGATCTAGGCAATGCAAGAATGGCCTCAACCTAAGACCTTGAAGAGCCTGAGATGATTTTTGGGTCTCACGTGTTACTATCGCAAATTTGTCCGCAACTATGGTCGCATTGCAAGGCCCCTCACTCAACTCCTCAAGAAAAATTCATTCCTCTGGAATGATGAAAGCACATCAGGCTTTTACAGCTCTCAAAAATGTCATGTGTTCCACTCCAGTCTTAGCACTACCAGACTTCACCAAATCTTTTGTCATTGAATGTGATGCTTCGAGTACGGGTATTTGGGCAGTCTTAATACAGGAAGGTCAACCCTTGGCCTTCACGAGCCAACAACTAAGTGGGAAGAATTTGGGACAATCTACTTATGAGAAGGAGATGATGGCCATATTACATGCAGTGGATACGTGGCGACCTTACTTGTTGGGGTGACGCTTCCAAATCCGCACAGACCATCAAAGTCTTAAACATTTTTTGGAGCAACGCCTAACCTCACCACAACAAAATAAATGGCTTGCCAAAATGCTGGGATATGATTATGAGATAATTTACAAGAAAGGGCGCGAAAATATTGTAGCAGATGCATTATCTCGCCAATTTGAGAATGAAAGTACCCTACTCGCAATTTCCCTTCCCATTCCAGAATGGATTGAAGAGGCTTGTAGAGAATGGTTTTCACATCCCTAGCTCTCCCAACTCATTACCCAATTGCAGGAGGATCCAAATTCCACCAAGGGCTACTTGTGGTAGGATGAGATTCTGTGCTACAAGGACAGAGTCATACTATCACCAATGTCCACCCTCAAAAGTAGCATTTTGGCAGAGTTGCACTCATCCCCCACAGCAGGACATTTAGGCTTTTAGAAGACATATGCTCGCACTCAAAGATCTTTTTTTGGACAGGAATGAAAAAGGACATTCTTACTTTTGTAGTGGAATGTGACATCTGTCAGCACCACAAAGGAGAGACTGTCAAAGCACCAGGCACATTACTACCATTGCCCATTCCGACATCAATATGGACGGAGGTTTCTATGGATTTCATTACAGGCCTTCCAAAGTCAGGAAACAAGTTAGTCATTATGGTGGTGGTGGATAGAATTTCTAAGTATGCTCATTTTTGCGCCCTACGCCACCCTTTTACACCAACTTTGGTCGCTCAATCCTTCATGGATCAGATCTTCAAATTGCATGGCATGCCCACTTCCATTGTGTCTGATCGTGACCCGGTCTTCACCAATAATTTTTGGCAGGAACTCTTCAGGCTACAAGGGACCCAACTAAAGCTCAGTACTTCCTATCATCCACAAACTGATGGTCAAACTGAAGCAGTCAACAAATGTTTGGAAACCTACCTTAGGTGTTTCACTTCAGAAAAGCAACATCTCTGGGTATAGTGGTTACCTCTAGCTAAATGGTGGTATAACACCAACTATCATGCCACCACCAAAATGACTCCATATGAAGCAGTTTATGGTGAACTCCCTCCTTCCCCTACTTCTTATATCAAGGGGTGCTCAAAGGTACAAACAGTGGATCAACTCCTACAGAACCGCATAACCATGGTCGCCCATCTTAGAGAGAATCTTCATCAAGCTCAAAACCGCATGAAGCAATAGGTAGATCAACATCGATCAAAATGCCAATTTCAAGAAGAAGACCAGGTATTTTTGAGGCTGCAACCATATAAGCAAACATCACTCAAAGACAAGGGTTGTCAGAAACTATCTCCAAAATTCTACGGACTGTATCAAGTACTTCAGCGCATTGGAGAAGTGGCCTACAAGCTATCTTTGCCACCCACTACAAAATCCCATCCAGTTTTCCATGTCTCATGCCTCAAGAAAGTGATTGGGAACAATTGCAAAATTCAAACCAGTCTACCTGAACTGGATGAAGAAGGGTTAATCTGGCTCCAACCTGAACAGGTCTTGGACACATGAGAACGACACCTGCGTGGCTGCATGATTAAGGAAGTCCTCGTCAAGTGGAAAGACACGTCTCCGGAAGATGCAACCTGGGAACCAACCACTATTCTTCAACAGTTTCCGCAGCTTCAGCCTTGAGGACAAGGCTATTCTTATGGGGGAGGGCATGTTAGGGTCCCACCCTAACCCCCTTATTTATGTAGTAGGATTGAGTCATAAGTATAGTTAAGTAAAGAGTCAATAAAGCCCATATTAATAATTGAAGTGGTTAACCCACATTTAATGACAGAACCACAGTTAGTTGCAAATGGGCCATGGTATTAGATAGATGGTATTAATAAGAACCATGGTATTTCTCCATGGTATTGCATGTACGAATCATGTATAAAGGATGGAGACTCCATGCGATGAGCATCGTGTCTTATTTTGTAATCGAGCTCTACTCTATTGGAGGTTGCCCCCTCGAAGAGGCAAGTGAACATTGCTTTCTGAATAATAAAATACCTGCTATTATTTCTCACTGTTCTATGTTCTGGGTATATTTCTGCGCATATTTGGTATTCTTGAATCGTCTTTCAGGTTAAGAGCATAACAGTTGATGTAGTTAAACTTAACCATGCTATCAAACTCTGTTATAACCAAGCCACTAGGAGAAAGAGACATTCCATTATTTCGAGAACATTTTGTTCCATAATTGAGCAAAGATAGTCATGAGAGATAGGAGGTAGAACACATCGAGAGGATTTGTGCACTGTAGCAGTGCATAGGCCACATGCATTACTTATTTGTACCTACAGTCTTATTTTCTAGACATAGAAAGAGAGCGAAGCAGCCTCACCTTCCAGTTGGGTTTTCTCCCGAAATGGTTTCCTAGAGCATATTTTTGTGTCTTATGTGTGTTGTGTGTGAGCTTATTTGTTTCGTTCTCTACTTTTTTACATAATTTCCATTCACATGCATGCACTAATTACAGTTAATTGTACATCTATTAAAGTTTAATAAAACTGTAATAGTGTAGAAATTCTTCATTTTAATATTTTATTATCAGATATGTTGTGACAAGCTGTCTAGTGGAATATCCAAGAAAGTTTACAGATCACTTGGCATGAAGATACTGCCCAGTATGAGTTTTCTTTCGAAATACCTAGAGTGATAAAGAACCATCATCCTTCTTTGAAACAAGGACATCAAAGAAAAGCGGGGTACCATCAACTTCATATTCCATAGTAAGCTTTATGGAGTTAGATTGATTGTTAAAATGTTGGAAAAAGAGATCTAACTTTTCTTGAACGTGAGGTTAGATGATATAGGTGCCCAATAATCTTTTCCATAGCACTGGCTTGAATTGAGTTAATGCCAAAGCCTTGGATTCAAATTCCTCCACAAATAGATTAACTACTATAGGGGACAGCGGGGAACCCATGACAACACATGTCTATTCATAGAATTCACCTTCAAAGTTGAAGAAAGTAGAAGTAAAACAAATTTAAACTAATTTAGCAGTATCCAGATTTGTGATGCGATTGATGACCTAAATGGCCTCGTTAATAGGGATGTTACTATAAAGGGAGTTCACATTAAAACTAACAAGAATTTCTCTAGGATCAAACTTTATTTCCTTTAACTCATTGTCAAACGATCAAGAGTCTTTGACAAAAGACTCTGTAAGGCTGACAAAAGATTGTGTAAGGCCAACAAGAGGTTTTAGCTTTTCAGCTAAATATTTTGCTAGAAAATAAGTTGGCCCTCTTATAATGATGTTGACAATATTTTCAATACTAATTAATAATTCAAATATAATAATTTTTATTAATATTTCAAA
>APFE030801937.1:37985-49197 GCA_000404065.3 Pinus taeda
TACATAGTTTTAAAAAACTTCTTGTATTCAATTTTTAGATTCAAAATATTGTGGACACAAATCCAACAATATTAAAAGTTAGTGTGACTATCTCTTTGAAAACTGGTCACATGTTAGCCCCACAACTCACAAAATTTAAAATATATGCATGCAGTATAAAGTTTACTTTCCATTTATTAAACTCGAATCTATTATGATATTTCAGCAATGTGTTCCTTCTACCACCGATAGATCACTTCTATTAAGACCCATAAATTTCTTCTTAAGGGAGGATAATAATCATCACATAAAATCTTTACATCACATAAATATTTTTATACGTGTTTACATCATTCCTTCTATCACGGATAGATCGCTCTATTAAGACCCATAAATCTCTTCTTAATGGAGGATAATAATCATCACATAAAATCTTTACATCACTGAAATATTTTTATATGCGTTTACATTATTCCTTCTATCACCTATAGATCCTTCTATCACCTATAGATCGCTTCTATTAAGACCCATAAATCTCTTCTTAATGGAGAATAATAATCATCACATAAAATCTTTACATCACTGAAATATTTTTATATATGTCTTTACATCCTGTTATTTTATGTATATATAATTTTAGATATTATTGTTGAAAAATGTGTATTGTTAGCAAATATTAAGTACGGAGTACTAAGTTAATGATTGGTTTAATGTTTTTTTATTTTGTCTGTTGAATATCACTTTATTCTCATCCAATAGAAAAGAAAAAAAAACTGTAAACAATCATTTACTTAATACATGGTGCTTAATATAAATACTTATTCCAAATTAGCATCCAATAAACCTAATATAGAAACTTATGTGTATAGATAGAATATCATTTTTTTCTCATCCAATAGATAAGATGAAAAACAACTTAATACATGGAGTATTGAACACTTTATTCTCATCTAATAGAAGAGAAAAATAACTCTAAAACAACCATTTACTTAATACATGGTGCTTAATATAAATATTTATTCCAAATTAGCATCCAATAGACTTAATATAGAAACTTATGTGTATAGAGTGATTATCATTTTTTTCATCCAATGGATAAGATCAATAACAACTTAATACATGGTGTATTGAATATCAGTTTATTCTCATCCAATAGAAGAGAAAAAAATTGTAACACAATCATTTACTTAATACATAGTCCTTAATATAAATACTTATTCCAAATTAGCATCCAATAGACTTAATATAAAAAAGTAAGTGTATAAAATGATTATTACTTTTTTCTTACCCAATGAATAAAATGAAAAACAACTTAATATATGGTTTATTGAATATCTATTTTTATCCAATAGAAAAAAAAACTATAAAATAATCATTTATTTAATACATGATGCTTAATATAAATACTTATTCCAAATTAACATCAAATAGAAAAGAAAAAATACTATAAAACAATCCATTAATATAAATACTTATTCCCAATTAACATAGAAACTTTTGTGTATAGAGTGATTAGTAAAATATAACAATTAGCAGAAAAGAGAGAAGTTGATTGAAAAAAACAGAAAAAGATAAGAGGAAGAAGCGCTATTGATCAAGTTCGCGGGGACAAATGTACGATATTATGAAGAAAAAGTGGGGATTTTGATTTGACATATAGATGCTTTCTTATCTCCCTCACTGCACTCATTGCACTCTGCCTGTAACGCAATCGCCAGCATCCTCGCCATCCACTGTTCCACGCTTTGTAAGATTCCATGGTGAGAAACCCGATAGAAATAAAACAACGAATATAGCAACTAATATTTGGCTTGTTACCTTTAATGAAAAATGATGGAAAAATGATGGAAGAAACCTCTTGTTCAATGAATTAATGAAAGTGTCAGTCGGTGGACGAAATCGAACATGATTATCTGCACCGACTAATTACATAGAAAAAGTAATGGAGGTTGAAGCAGGCTACAATAGAACGAAAGGGGTGAGAATTTCTATTGCCTTTCCTTCTGAATCAGAAGCAGAAGAACAAATCAAACACCCATAAAAAAACATCAAAAGTATAGGAGAAGTGCCCAAACCTTCATCTCAGAAGATGCAGTGGGTGGCTAAGAACGCCTTCAGTTTCAATAAAAAGAAGGGCAGAAACAAGTCGACTGAGCCTGCTCAACCTTCTGCTGTGTTTGAAGAAGATGATGAGAATAGTAAGTTGCAGCAACAATTTTCTCATCTTTCGGCCACAGAAGCAGAGCAGCAAATGCAAGATGATGAGACGGAATGTGCAGGGCATTCTATAGAAGAAACGCTGGTGAGGATTCCTGGAAGAGCGGTGGTGAACTTGGTGGAGGCGGGAGAAGAAGTCAGCGACAGCCCGCAGTTGGGAAGCGGCGAATTTTCCATCGTTCGACTCGTTCAGGGGAATACAGGAATCGCCCTGTTTGTGAATGTTGGGGAAGATGTGCGTTGGCCTCTCACCAAGGACGAGCCCACCCTCAAACTCGACGCTCGTCACTACCTCTTCTCCATACGCCCTCCGCCGGACGAAGAGGCCGCAGATAAAGACGGCACTGAGATACTGAACTACGGCGTAACATTTGCAGACGAAGAGGGTTTGGATTTGCTGGACAGTTTCCTGCAGCAACACGCGTGTCTGTCGTTACCCGCGGAATCCACAGGCGGTGCAGCATCAAAATCCTCAAGATCAGCGAAGGGCGGTTCGAAAGAAAACCCGGAGGCGGCGTACTGGACTGCATTGGCTCCGAGGGTGGAAGATTATAACAGTGTGGTGGCCAAGGCCATTGCTGCGGGTTCTGGACAGATTATCAAGGGCTTATTCCTCTGCACCAACGCTTATTCTTCTCAGGTGCAGAACGGCGGAGAATCTGTGAGAAGCCGAGCAACGAAAGCCGAGAGCAAAACGGCCGCAACAGCCGATTATCAAAAGAAAACGAGTGCTCAAGTGAAGATCAGTCCTCGCACAAAGAGAAATATTCGAAGGTAAATGGAATGGAAACTAATCTTATTCGAACGTAAATAGAATGGAAAGTAATCTTCTTCTTAATTCAGAGAGATTTGTTTTGGGGATCCATAATAGATTTTGTGAATTTATCATATAATTATATGAGTGGCTAATTTTGCTTATGAATTTGAGCTGGTTTAATTTTTTTTATTGAACACAAATCAGCCCAACTAATTTTTTATATTTAGAGATCTATTTTGAAAATCCATGACATAATTTGAAGATGAATAACATCAGTTAGTTCCTAAACCCAGATTAATCACCTCAATGATTTATGTGATGATTCATAAATGTATAACTCTACTCGCAAAAGCTTCCATTCAGATAATTTTCTTTATACCATTCAGATAA
The DNA here is from genome assembly GCA_000404065.3 of Pinus taeda. Classification (NCBI taxonomy): domain Eukaryota; kingdom Viridiplantae; phylum Streptophyta; class Pinopsida; order Pinales; family Pinaceae; genus Pinus; species Pinus taeda. The sequence goes on from APFE030801937.1 coordinate 41,329, forward strand.
TTTTTTTTATATTTTTTTGGTTTATGTTTGCTTCAGTCATAGCATGGGTTCTGAGAGGTGTGGCTTGCCAATGATTCCTTTAGGGTCGCTAGAGACTCTAAGGTAAGGTGGTTATAGATTGAGAGGTGTGGCTTGCCAATGATTCGTTTAGGGTAGCTAGAGATTTTGAGGTGGTCATAGTTGGCTGCAGGGGCCGAGCTCTCTTGAGGTGGGTTTTTTTGCTTCACCACTGGATGGTCAACATCAAGGCTCTTTTTTCCTCTTTCTCTCATATCTCCTTCATGCATGATATCTTCTTTACATCTTCTTTACATGATATCTTCTTCATGCATGTGTAGAGAGAACAAAATTTGGTAGTTCTGGTTTTATGGTTTTTGAGCTCCAGATTGATGGTATCTTTGCTTTCTGATTCTATGTTTTGTTTCTTTTGGGGAGGCCTTTGTTTCTTAGTCTATCTTTTCTCCTCTGTATTGGCCATCCCTGTCTTTCTCTAGTACTGCTAATGTTAATTTTTAGTGATTTCCTCTTTGCATCTTTGGTCTGGTCTGGTGTTGGTCTGATTAGTGATTTGCCTACTCTTTGTAGAAGAATTTGCCTACTTCTCTTTGTGTTGGTCTGATTCAGTGATTTCCCTACTCTTTGTAGAAGAATTTGCCTACTTCTCTTTGTTTCTACCGGCTTTATGCGCTATAAAGCCATATGTAATTTCTCATTTCTCATTTGATTAATGAAGAATGAAAACTTTTTTGGTGTGAAAAAAAAAGAAGCAAGATCGGTTCTGAGCGACCAGTGGGATCGAAAACCTAAATGGGAATTATTGAATTTTGGGTTGACACATATATATTGTGTGTAGGGCGAAAAGGCTGTCAAGGATGACGGAAAAACTAAGCGAGAATGTGCTGGCTGGGGTTGTCACAGTAAGCGGTGGGATAACTGCTCCGGTGGTGGGTTCAAAGGCTGGTCAGAAGTTCTTCCGCATGTTGCCTGGGGATGTGCTTCTTGCTTCATTGGATGCTTTTAGTACGGCAGAATTTCTCCCAATCCCTTGAAATGGTTTTGAATGAATACTGTAAATGGTGGGTATATGATAATATAGGGTTTTTCTTCTTAAATTGCAGACAAAGTTTTGGACGCTGCAGAAATAGTTGGAAAGGATGCTTTGTCAGCAGCTTCCGAGGCTACAGTTGAAATTGTTGCAAACAGGTATTGCATTTTGGATTCTTCATGTGTCTGGTTTGCTGAGATTGGAACCATTCATTGAAAATGTGAATGAATTTCTTGATGTTGGTCAATTGAGTGCAGGTTTGGGGAGGAAGCAGGAGAGGTGACACATGACACATTTGCTGTGGCTGGGCATTGCATTGGAACTGCGTGGAACGTCACAAAGGTCCGGAAGACCATCAATCCGGTATCAAATGGAACGTTATCAGCGTCTGCTTTGAAGGCTTTGAAGTTGAAGAAGGCCAGCAAAGCAGTCACTAGTGCATCCAAAAGCAAATGATTGTATATATAGCATCTGGCTGGAATTCCTTTGCTACTCTACATATTTTGTTTTAGATTCTCCCAGCTGTAATAAAATTTTCTATGAATCTCTTTTGGGGTCATGTAAAAATTGTGAATTGAAATCTGAGTGGGAGAATTTCTCTGTATTGCATTAACAATGCAAACTGCATAGTTACAAAACATTTCTGCATTTCTTTGCTATTATATATTTAAGACATACGTATTTGTGTTCTAATTTTTGTTTTGCAGAAGACATCCAAAATATTGATACGTTTAGAAATTAAATAATTTGGTACATTGTCTTCTCCTTTTGGTTTACACTCATCAGAATTTTGTTGGTAAGAAACATGATTTTTCACTTTGTTAATATCTATTTTAGTATTTTTTAATTTAAATTTAAAGAGTTTAGTTATTTGAGTTGCTTTTTATTTAATAATAAAATATTTAATTTAGTTTCTAGATGTGAATTGGTTAGTGATAGGGTAGTTTTTGTTATATGAAACTCTATCACAATTAAGATAACCAATGTAATTATCAGTTTTTTCCTCAAAAAAATATTTAAATTACAAATAATGAATCTAATTCTGACGATTCAAAATAATCTTTAAAATATCATTATTAAATGATTTTAACAACAATCTTATCTTTTAGATTAAATTACAAATATATTTATTTATATTAATTTTTATTACAAAGATGGTATATAATATTAAATAAATAATCCACAAGGTATAGAATAAGACACTGATGGGTGTATGGTTAAATCTTAAAACCCCAAATTTGTTTTTAAAGAGTCATTTGGTTTTTTGAAAACTGTGGGCAAAAATCACCATATTATTATGCCCTAGGTTGCAATTTCTTGAAGCCAAGTAATAGTAGTCATTCAATTACTCACACAACTTAGTAAAATTAATCATATATAATATATATATATATATATATATATATATATATAAATAATAATTATTTGTTATTTTATTTTTTAAATGAGACACTTTGCTTTGATGACTTGATGCCCTTAGGTTGCGATTCTCAAGCCAAAGGTAAAACATGTAGTCATCTCAATACTCACACCAACTTAGCAAACAAAAAAAATTATTATTTAATAAAGAATTTTATTGTTATTTTTATTTTTTTTTTAAGCGAAACATTTTTGCATTTTACGTCCAAATTAGGGTACATGACTAATTCTTTTTAGACTATTTTTTTTTTTTTTTTCTACTTGTTAAAAACAAACTAGTAACATGAGTTAGAGACCTCATCTAAATAAAACATCTTGTAAATAAAAAGTTAGAAAAACAGGTTGGTTGTGCCATGAGTTAGAGACCTCGTCTAAATAAAGCATCTTGTATATAGAAACTTATAAAAAGAGGCTGGTTGTGCCAAACCTTGACATCCGTCAACATGAGAAGACAAAATTACTACCATTGTTGCAAGCAAAAAATCTGAGTCATAACAATTATTGGGGAGAATCTTCAAACATCCTTGTTGGTTATAATGCCAATTTTTCTCTCTAGCTCTACTAATCTTCTAAGAATTCTCCCACTGGAGTTCTCTTGTACCTCCCTATGCCGCCTACAATATTCAATGATGTTTAACCTTATACTGACTTTATGCCATGATCAATGATGTGACGGGAGTGCTTGCAATGTGCCAAGTATAGTGGGAGTTACAATCCCTTTAGTGAGACCTAGGACCTTATCAAGGCAATGGGAAATACCCACTCTTGGGTACTCTTGTTAGGGAATGGAGAATTTTAATTTCAAAATTAAACTATTGTTATTACCTTGAAATAAATTATATTTATAATATATAATTATATATTCCTAAGGAAAAATAACACATCTATCATGAGGGTGATATATACAATGATGTCTATGTCCTTAATAATGCACGACATGGCCAATGACAAATTCAAAGGTTGCATTGCTTGTGAATGTGTTACAATCTCCTCCGCATATGACCTCACAAAAAAACTAGAAGATAAATATTGTCCTCTTGTGCTTATGTATAAAATAAAATAAAAAGATTCCCAAAAAGGAGTAATGTGACATAAATTAGATACGGAATTCGATAGTGTCTATTTCCCTCCCATCATGAAACTCATTTATACATGAGTGACCAAGGGGGGGTTGCAGAGTTGCCTTCAATAAGGCATTTGGTTCCTTATTGAGCTCTCACAAAATGTGGTTGTAGGAGATCCATTCAAAGGATGAAGCAAGCTAAAAAATTTCTTGAAAAAGAGAATCCAATGTGATGTTTTATATCCTACCTCCACCATTTTCCTAGTCTATAACCAATTTTGAGTCCCAGAGGGCTTGTATCTTGGATATATCCTTCATTTTGTCAATCTTCAAAAGTAAACAGAGACTTGTGAATTCACTTTGTTATTTTTTCCTCTACCCATTGAGATTTTAATGAATAGAAGGTGTGATTGGTTGAAATATATTACCATGCCAACCCCACTATGGGATGAGTGTCCTTGACTTGCTCCATCAAGAAATCCCTATGGGATATTAAAAACAATTTTAGGCAGCCATGCCACTCGTTGAAGGGAGGATTTCTTCTCATATATGAAACAATATTTCCAAAGCTATGATAGAGGAAGCGCACAAGTCGGGGATCACCATATTATTTTGAAAAACATTGGAGTTGTGGGCTTTCCAGATGTTTTCAATGAGAGTGTAAGAGAGGTTGGAGAATGAGCTGACTAATATGTCAAGAAGCCATCACTTAACGGATACCTCTAACAAGTTTGAGTGCCAACAGGGCTTTGGTGAGAGAGATGAATGCATGTGTGAAAACTTGTGAGACAAAAGGTCATTGTACAAATTGGTATATTCTTCATGTTGATGGCAAAGAATACATCTATTGGGACCATGCCACCCATAGGTAGGGAGAACCTCCCATGTCAGAATCTTGTTGCAAAGAGTAAGCCAATAAGATATCTTCGCCTTGAGGGGGGTGCTAGTTTTCTACAAGCCTCACCAACACCATAGCTTCTACCTTTTGAAGTGATCCTCAACTGGGGATTTGTAGTGTGCTTTAGTAGTAAACTCATCAGTGGCGAGGTTCTGTGTCCAACAAAGTGTATTGTGGGACTATAGCTTGAGTGTGATGAAGTTGAGTACAAGAAGATTTATATAATTATCCAATTCCTATCGAATTCTCTGTCCAGTCCAAAGGGCTCGGAAAATTTTCCAGCATCCTTGCCTTAAGGTTATGGGATCCTAAATCTGTGTCAGGTAACAATAAGATGTTAGGAGTCTCCAATCTCTGTAAAGAAGGGGGAGAGAGAACATAATTATTCTCTTCTCCTGCCCATGAGTCTCTTCAAATATGGACTTGAGAGTCATCCCCCACTTTCCAAGTAATCCACTTCCCTAGTAATGGGAAGGAATCCACCATTGCTTTCCAAACAATAAATCCCTTGGGTGGTTTATTGGTAATATGACCTAGTTAGAAAAGGATAGGTTATTTAAATACTTACACCATGTGACTTTAATCCAAATCAAGTCACCAATGCTTAATCTACAAAGGTTCCTACCTAGGAGGGCTTGTGCAAATAGATGTAGATTTTTTAGGCCCCATCCCCTAAATTATTTAAGGGCCATGAATTTGGCCCAACTAATCAAAGAAATGCTTGCATATGGTCTAGGGCCAATCTATAAGAACTTGTAATTGGTCATGCATATGCTATTGATTATGCCTTTTGGCACTAGTACAATGGAAAGATAATACACTAGAATACTTGATAAAACAATATTCATATGAATGAGTTGACCTCCTTGAGAGAAAAGGCGATGTGTCTAAACATTTATGTGGGCTTCAATATTCTTCAGGGCCCATCCCCTAAATTCTTTAGGGGCCATGAATTTGACCAAACTGATCAAAGCAATGCTCGTATATGGTATAGTGATCCAGGGGGATATCGATGGCCACCCATCTATTCCACTTGGACCTCCACCATTCTTTCTTTCAGTTTCTTTAATTGTAGCACAACTTACTATTTTTGGCAGTTTTTTGGGTCCTAGACTTCCAGATCCATTTTGAGGACCTAAAATATGTTTTGTTTGTTTGTTTATACTGTGGGGAAAATGGAGAGACTAGAAAAGTTAATACCAACTTATTAATATTTTTAGTCTCCTCTCGAAGATCTTCAAAATGAGGTATTATGATAGTCAAATAGAGATCATATGCAAAAGTTACAACCTCGGGAAGTTAACGTTCCATCTAACCACAATGGGGCCATCAAGATTTTGGTGTTTCATTTGCTAGGGTTAGGTTTATGGATGTTTAGGGTTTCCCATTTTTCCTTAATGATAAAAATGCCTCTGAGCCTCCTTGTAACACAGTTCAAAAGGCATGTAGTCATGCATATCTTCTTAGAGATAAGCTACTAGCGCCTGAGCTAGTCTATTTCCATTACGCATGCAAACAATTTTCAGTGCTTTGTTATTAATGAATTGAAGTTATGTTTTCATTGTAGATCTATGTTTCTGTTTATATATGTATTTCATTTCACTCCTTCAGAAATATGAATCACTGATATTAGAGCGGTCTTCTCTTTCTTTATTTTTCTGTGCATGTCCCCACCGAGGTCAAGATATAAGGAGTTAGGGATTGAATTAGTTGAACCTTTGCAAGACTGGCCTCACCAACCGTGAAGGCATCTCATGGAAGAAGAAACGAAATATGAGGGAGTATAATATCCTTTTAAAATGTTGCTCGAAGAAGCCCTCAACCGACAAAGGAACGAGATCATGGATAACTTTGACCAGATCCTTCAGCGAATGCCCATAGGCCACACATCTTCATCCAACAAAAATCTTGGAGGCACTACTCCCTTTAAGGTACAAGTCAACTTTGACATTCCCATATTTGAAGGATAGATAGATACAAATGTCGTAGATAAATGGCTAAATTTGTTGGAAGGATACTTTTCGGTTCATGATTTTTCCAATAGAGAAAATATCACTTTTGCACTCCTCAAAGTTTCTCCCCACATCAAGGATTGGTGGGAAAAATGTTGTGAGTAGAGGGACGAGAGGGAGCCCTCATTGTTTTTAGCTACACCGACTAGGAATTATTTTCGGGATGCCATCAAGGAACAATATTACCCTGTTGGGAGCTATGAAAATAAGTACATAAAATGGACCACACTGCGATAGGGAATGGACCAGGACACGCTGGTGTTCACACATATATTCCATACCCTTCACATGAAGTTGGGTATTAAGGATTGTGAGTGGCATCTAGTACTCAAGTACCACAAATTTCTGCACAAATACATCCAGGACGAGATGGAGTTCCTAGACATCTCCTCACTTAGCGCCACATACCGATACACTATCAAGATCGAGCAGAAATGTAAACATAAGAAGTGAGACTTTGGATATTTGAATCTAAAGAAAGGAAAAGGTGCCCCCAAACTGTAGAATAAAGGACAAATCCAAGGCAGGGTGACCCAAGACAACCCATCAAAGCTTCCAATAAAGAATATCACCATGAAGACAAAGAAGGACATAAAGAAGTGGTGTGAGTTCCACAAGATCCCCAGTCACAACACAAGTGAGTGTCGCGCCAAACTATCACTAGCGGCCGAGTTGAAGAATTCCAAATTAGATGCATGCTCCAACTCTAAGTCAGACTCTAAGGTATACCTTTTCACTGCAAAGGGATATCATGCAAATCAAAAGAAAGCAGGAGGAAGCAGGAAGGGCACTAGCTATTTTCTACCCAAGATTCACCAAAAGACATTCTAGAAATGAGTGCCCCTTAAATGTCATAGAGGTCTTCTTAGTTTGTGAAGAAATTAATGCAAAAGACAAGTGCCCTTCGTTTCCAGGACTAAAATTTGTACATCAAGGAGCATATGGGGGGTCAAAGCAAATTTGCTTTATCAACCAAAAAAGACTTCAAGGACCTAGGCCATATCAACAAGGCATGCAAGGTGCACACTACTCTTATTATAGTCCAAATCAGAATACACCCTTGCAACCTTGGTACTCTTCCACTCACTCATCTTGGTCCACACCTCGTTCTTGGCCTTATGCTCCTCCATATCCTCCTCAACTTATTAACCATCCTTCTAATCCATATCCACTCCAATGTTCTCAATGGGGCTACCCATCACAACGATGGAGGCCTCAAGTTAACCAACCTCCTTCTTTACTACCTCCACCCCAACTTCAGCCACAACTCACTCATCCTATTCAACCTAAGAAACTTCAAATGCCTGCTCAACCAAATCCGAACCCAAACAAAAAGCAAGCCCAACAATTCTACAGTGGAGAGACATCTTACCCTACTTATGTTATGGAATTCTAGGAGATGAACCTTCGGTCTCAGAGAGTGCTTCCAGAT
>APFE030801949.1:0-13698 GCA_000404065.3 Pinus taeda
GAAAAAAAAAAACAAAAAAACAAAATTACTTTTTAGTATGAGGGATATATGTAATTCCTTCATTGAGTCCAGATCTAATGACTATAGTATGCTATAAATTTGTAACATAACATAATGTAAACATTTTGAATTGGTGAAAAAAATTAACAAAATAAAAATAACCCTATAAAATTAAATAAAAAAAATATGACCCATCCTATTGACCATGGTTTTAAGAATCCATGGTATTCAGAAAATAAATCCTAGCACAACCGCATTAATAAATGTAATTGATATATGGCAAAGGCGTATATCATTCACATTATTAATATTATTATTAATACTACTATTATAATATTACTACTATTATTAATATATTAATAAATTAATTTAATACCATATCTAATTAATAAATAATTAAATTTATTATAATAATAATAATTCATTCATTTTTATTTTATTAAATTATTTATTTATAGAAATCTTTATTTAATAATAATATTTATTATTGCGCTAAAGGTGTCTAAGCCCCCAACATGAGCGGATGTTTGTCCGTAAACCATTATATATATTATATATATATATACTTCTCTCCAAACTTTTGAGCATAGGAAATAAATCAAATAAATAATTTGTTTCTTTAAGTTGCCACTGGCCAATGTTTGGTTAGCCAACGTTAACCACCACCATTCTATTAATTATATATATATATATATATATATATATTATATATATATATTATAATAGTATTATATATATATATATTATATATATATATATATAAAATATGCTAGTTATGTGTGCACGTTATTTAAAAATGTTATTTAAAAATCATGTCTACCAAATAAAATACTTCAAATTTCCCCTTATATAGTGAGATAAAGTAATAGATAAAAAAAAAAAAAACAAATTTTACCTTTTGTATGGGGATATATGTAATTCCTTCATGAGTCCAGATCTTTAACTGACTTGCTATAAATTTTGTTACATAACATTTAATGTAACATTTTTAAATTAACAAAATAAAAATAACCCTATAAAATTAAATAAAAAAAATATGACCCATCCTATTGACCATGGTTTTAAGAATTCATGGTATTGACCCATGGTATTCATGTGGAATATAACGTATTTCACGGGAATTAAACTAGCCTAGATCCATTATAGTTTGATGTTATATTTAGATGCATAATTAGTTGTAGAAATTGATCACATTAATGTGTAAAGGTAAAAATTTTATATTGATATATTGGCGGTGGACATTTGTCTTTAGAGGCTGGGAAATATTAGGAAAAATATAATTATAATATTTGATCTAATATTTTTGCCTACCTCCAATTTTTTACTAAATAATTAGGTAAAATATAAATAATAAAATACAAATCACCATTAATTCTTATTGTAATTTTTAGTTATATGTGAAAGTTTGAAGTAAATAAACTCAACTATAAAATCTAATTGGAGGGGAAATATTGAGTAAAATGTAATATTTAGGCCAAGGTATGATGAGGAATATTTGATAAAATATAATAATCTTACATTTTAATTATTATTTCTGCCCCACTCCTTGCCACTTTTTATTGGGTGGGGGTGGTAATAAATATTGTATTATTATATTTTATCCAAAATTTCCCCTCACCCAATTAACTTTTTATTAAAAAATATTTATATTTGAGGTTCATAAATAAGCTTAACTCCTATGTAAACATTTAATCTAGGTATGAGAGAGATGTTAAGATTTGACATGGCAAAAAAAAAAAAACACATAATTAATAATTTAATTAAATTAGTTAATTAATATTATAAATTAAATTTATAAAATTAAATTAAATTAATAACTAAATCAACATAGATCCATCTTAACTTTAGATCTACCAAGCGCTGAGAGGGATCAAATCTCTTTTCAGTCTAAAAGAGATTTGCATCTCAAGATATTTGATCCCTCTCGGCGCTTGGTAGATCCAGAGTTAAGATGGATGTAGGTTGTTTTTTGTTTATTAAATATGGATTTATACTAAAAAATCCAAAGGATTAATAATATTATACCCTACGAATATGAACCCTTAGATTGATAAATCCAAGGGATTGACATTATAAATCCAAGAGATTAATTCTAAAACCCTAAGGTATTATAAACCCAAGAGAATAATATTAAATCAAAGGGATTAATATTATAAACTCAAGGTATATAAACCCTAATATAAATATTATAAACGTAAGGGATTAATACTAAACCCTATGAATAATATTACACCCTATGGTTTATATTATAAACCTTATGAATAATATTACATCCTAGGAAAATGAACCCTTAGATTAATAAAGCCATTGAATTAATATTATAAACAAGAGGGAATATTAAAACCAAGGGATTAATAGTAAAAACTTAAGAGATTATAAATCCAAGGGAATAATATTAAACCCAAGGGATTAATATGATAAACCATAGGGATATAAACTGTAAGATAAATACTATAAATCCTAAAATAAACATGGTTGACCATGTCTTACCATGGTTGATTTTCATATTGAGACAATCTTTGTCACAATGCAATATTTTACCATGGTTTACCATGGCCAATTTTCATATTGAAACAATCTTTGGCACAATGTGACATTGGACCATGGTTGTGCATGGTTGGTCATGAGTATAAACCCAAGGGATTTATATTAAACCCTAATATTAATATTATAAACCTTATGAATAATATTATACCCTAGGAATATGAAACCTTAGATTGATAACCCCAAGGGATTGATTTTATAAACCCAAGGGATTAATTATAAAACCCCAAGGTATTACAAATCCAAGGGAATAAGATTAAACCAAAAGGATTAATATTATAAACCCAAGGTATATAAACCCTAAGATAACTTTTATAAACCCAAGGAATTAATACTAAAAAACCAAGGCATTATAAACCCAAGGGATAAATATTATAAACCCTAAGATAACTATTATGAACCCTAAAATAAACATGGTTGACCATGATTGATTTTCATATTGATACAACCTATCTCAAAATGTGATGTTGGACAATGCTTGACCATGGTTGATTTTCATATTAAGACAATCTTTGTCACAATGCGACATTGGACCATAAATCCAAGGGATAAACCTAAGCGATTAATATTATAAATCCTAGGATAAATACTATAAACCCTAAAATAAACATGGTTGACCATGTTTTATCAAGGTTGATTTTCATATTGAGACAAATATTTGTCACAATGCAACATTTGACCATCGTTGACCATGGTTGATTTTCATACTGAAACAATATTTCTCACAATGTGACATTGGACAATGGTTGCGCATGGTTGACCATGATTATAAACCCAAGGTATTTATAATAAACACTAGGATTAATATTATAAACCTTGTGAATAATATTACGCCCTAGGAATATGAACCCTTAGATTGACAAACCCAAGGGATTGATATTATAAACCCAAGGGATTAATTCTAAACCCCAAGGTATTAGAAAGGGAATAATATTAAGCCCAAGGGATTAATATTATAAACCCAAGGTATATAAACCACAAGATAAATATTATAAACCCAAGGTATATAAAATGCAAGATAAATATTATAAACCCAAGGGGTTAATACTAAAATTATAAGGGATTATAAACCCAAGGGAAGTATATTAATCCCAAGGGATAAATATTATAAACCCAACGTATATAAACCCTAAGATAAATATTATAAAACTTAAAACAAACATGGTTGATTATGGTTGACGACAGTTGATTTCCATATTGACAAAATCTTTGTCACAATGCAACGTTGGACTATGGTGGATCATGATTGATTTTCATATTGAGACAACCTTTTTCACAATGCGATGTTGGATAATGGTTGACCATGGTTGACTATGATTGATTTTCACATTGAGAAAATGTTTGTCATAATGCAATGTTGGACCATGGTTGACCATGGATGGCCAAGTTGTCAGAATGTGACGTTGACCAAGAGACATTGTTTCTCACAATGTGACCATGGTTGACCATAGTTGGCCATAGTTGAATTTCATCTTGAGACAATATTTGTCACAATGCGACATTGGAACATGGTTGACCATGGATGACCATGGTTGTCAATGTGACGTTGTACCAGGAGACAATATTTTGTCACAATGTGACCATAGTTATTGACCATGAATGAACATGGTTGACCATGGTTGTTTTTCATCCTTGGGGTTTATAATCCCTTGAGTTTTTGGTTTTAATCCATTGGTTTACTATTCCCTTGGGTTTATAATATTTATCTTAGGGTTTATATACATGGGGTTTATAATATTAATCCCTTAGGTTTAATATTATTCCCTTGGGTTTATAACACCTTGAGGTTTTAGAATTAATCCATTGGGTTTATCAATCTAAGAGTTCATATTCCTAGGGTATAATATTATTCATAAGGTTTATAATATTAATCCTAGGGTTTAATATAAATCACTTGGGTTTATAATCACAGTCAACCGTGTGCAACCATGGTCTAATGTCACATTGTGACAAAGATTGTCTCAATATGAAAATCAACCATCATCAACTATGGTTAAATGTCGTATTGTGACAAATATTGTATCAATATGAAAATCAACCATGGTAAACATGATCAACCATGTTTATTTTAGTGTTTATAGTATTCATCTTAGGGTTATATACCTAGGATTTATAATATTAATCCATTGGATTTTATCCCTTGAGTTTAATATTACTCCCTTGGGTTCATAATCGCTTGGGGTTTTTAGTATCAATATTTTGGGTTTCTTATTCCCTTGGGTTTATAATATTAATGCGTTTGTTTTATTAATCTAAGGCTTCATTTTCCTAGGGTTAATATTATTCCCTTGGGTTTATGATACCTTGGAATTTTAGAATTAGTCCCTTCGGTTTATAATATCAATCCCTTGGGTTTATCAATCTAAGGGTTCATATCCCTTAAGATTATCAATCCCTTGGTCCAATGTCACATTATGACAACCATGGACCAATGTCACATTGTGACAAAGGTGTCTCAATGTGAAAATAAACCATGGTCAACCATGGAAAACCATTGTTAAACATCGCATTGTGCCAAAGGTTGTTACAATATGAAAATAAATCATGGTCAACCATAGTCCAACGTTGCATTGTGACAAATATTGTGTCTATATGAAAATCAACTGTGGTCAAATGTGTTTATTTTAGGGTTTATGATATTTATCTTATGGTTTATATACCAATCCAAGGTGAATGGTATATTATAAACCCAAGTTATATAAACCCTAAGATAAATATTATAAACCCAAAGGAATAATAAACTCAACGAATAAATACTAAAAACCCAAGAGAATAATATTAAACCCAAGGGATAAATTTTATAAACCCAAGGCATATAAACCCTAAGATAAATATTATAAACTCTAAAATAAGCATGGTTGACCACGATTGATTTTCATGTTGAAAAAAATCTTTGTCACAATGCGATGTTGGACTATGGTTGACCATGATTGTTTTTTATATTGAGACAATGTTTCTCACAATGTGACATTAGACAATGGTTGAGTGTGGTTGACTTTCATATTGAGAAAATATTTGTCACAATTCGACGTTTGACCATAGTTGACCATGGATGGCCATGTTGTGACAATGTGACATTGGACTAAGAGACAACCTTTCTCACAATTTGACCATGGTTAGTGACCATGGTTGACCATAATTCACCACGGTTGACCATAATTGACCATGGTTGATTTTCATATTGAGAAAATATTTGTCACAATGTGACGTTGGAACATGATTGACCATGGATGACCATGGTTGTCATAATGAGACATTGGACCAAGAGACAGTCTTTTGTCACAATGTGACTATGGTTGACCATGTTTGATTTCCATCTCTTGGATTTATAATCCCTTGGGTTTATAATATTAATCCCTCGGGTTTATAATATTAATCCCTCGGGTTTAATATTATTCCCTTTGTTTTATAATTCCTTGAGGTTTTAGAATTAATCCCTTGGGTTTATAATATCAATCCTTTAGGTTTATCAATCTAAGGGTTCATATTCCTGGGGTATAATATTATTCATAAGATTTATAATATTAATCATAGGGTTTAATATAAATCCCTTGGGTTTATAATCATGGTCAATTGTGTGCAACCATGGTCCAATATCACATTGTGACAAAGATTGTCTCAATATGAAAATCAACCATGGTAAACCATGGCCAAATGTTGCATTGTGACAAAGATCTTATCAATATGAAAATCAGCCATGTTTATTTTAGTGTTTATAGTATTTATCTTGGGGTTTATAATATTAATCCCTTGGGTTTTTAGTATTAATCCCTTAGGTTTATAATATTAATCCGTTGGTTTTATTAATTTAAGGGTCCATTTTTCTAGGGTTAATATTATTCTCTTGGGTTTATAATACCTTGGGGTTTTAGAATTAATCTCTTTGATTTATAATATCAATCCCTTGGGTTTATCAATCTAAGGGTTCATATCCATCGAGATTATCAATCCCTTCATCTGACGTCACATTGTGACAACCATGGTCAACCATGGTCCAACGTCACATGGTGACAAAATTTGTCTCAACATGAAATCCAACCATGGCCAACATGTTGGCATTGATGTCAACAGGTTCATGCTATTGCTTGTCATGTGCATGTGTGATGGATGTTTGGCTTGATGGTCTTGTTAGTTGGCATTGATGTCAACATACTTATGACTAGACCTAGTGGAGATGATGTTGTGGTTGCTGAGTAGAAACATTGTTGTTGGTTGGAGATGTTGCTGCTATAGGTGGTTAGATTGTTGCTCTAGATATTGCATATGTATCTATATGTCTTGGAGAAATTGGATATGTTGCTACATGTGTGTAGTTGTGGTTTCTTGTGTTGGAGGTGCCTCTATTAGTGTTGAAGGAAGTTTGATGAATTGATGTTGTTTTTGTAGGAGTTAAAGATGTTGCTACAAGTGCAAGAGGTGTTTATCGATGTTGTGGTTGCTGCTTGAGGAGTTGAAGGTGTTTGTCTCAGTGTTAAGGTTGGCATACTAGGCCTTGCATGTCATTGACTTATTGTAGAGATGCTCTGATCTATGGTTTTATGTTTTAGTTTAGCATGATTAAAGATCAATAGTTTGGAGAAAAATATATAAGTTCTCTCACAACTGATTCATTGCACCCCACTCTCAATACTGATCTAGTTTCCAAAAATTGGCATTAGCGCTGGGCTCTCGAGTGAAACTTGATCAATAAAGAGTGGATCTTAGAGATTTTGATAGAAATTTTAATCTTTTTTAGAATGAGTTCTCCAAAGAAAATGGTTCTTACTGCTACAAATTTCAATGTATGGAAAGAAAATGTGAAAAATAGATTATTGCTTTGTGGCTCTAACATTTGGAGATTTGTTTGTGAAGGACATGTTGGGCACAACCCAACTTGGTCCAATTTTTCAAAGGCTCTGCATTTTGAGGAGCGGAGCGCACGGGGTCCACGAAGTTATATTTACCACATGATGTTTAGGGGCTTTAGGGTGGGTCAAAGCCCCTCATTTTGTAATGAGTATTGTTGAGGCAAATTAATTATCTATCATTTAATTGTCAACCCAGGGGTTTCGTAAAACTTGCAAAGAATGAGTGCACTGTATATGAAAGAGATTAACTTTCACTTTAGATCAATCTAACTACGAAACAAATAAGAACAAATCAAATTCACCTATTCCAATTCAACAATCAATTCAAAATAAATTATAGTACAACGCGTAGAATTGAAATCTTAATATTTCACACTTATAGGAATTGAAATCTTAATATACCACACTTGCGGGAATTTAAATTGCATGAAATGAAATATATTATAAGGGATCATGTGTGCATTATCAAATCAGGATCCTATGAAATGAATAATCAAAACCACATGACATAAAATGAAAGCAAAAACAATCATTCTTAACCTCTAGATATGAAAGCAAATAAAAACAATCACTCTTAACCTCTAGGTATGAAAGCAAATAAAAACAATCACTCTTAAGCTCTCACATAGGAAAACCTATGAAAGAAATAAATCTTAATCTATGAAAGCGATAAATCTAAATCTATGAAAAACAATAAATCTCACACATTATAGGTGGCCAATCCAAAAGCACGAGGGATGGAAAGTTGAGAGGCTCCAAATACAAGCATAACCAAATCAAAATGAACATCACTCATGAGCATGGTGCCAAATCCAAATTCTATATTCAAAACATGAGCTTTTCCCAAAATTTACACATGCCTTTGAAAGGAGGAGGCTCTCCTATTTATACAAAAACATAAGAAGCTATCTCATTAATGCAGGTCCATTATTCTCTCCCTAGATCCCTAGAAAATCTCATAGAGTTACAACTCAAATAGGTAATGATGAGACACATATCCTCTTTGACCTTTATCCAAATCTTCTTCCATATTTTGAAGGGAATTTGAATTTGAGTATTGGAGGCCACATAAGGGTGCCTTGGAAGCTTCCAAATGACCTACACATGTCATGAAAATCAAGCCACTTTTAAATATTAGCAAGTATATGTCTTTTTTTCTAAGTTTTAACCATTTAATTCACTTATAATACTAGAACTCATTAATTTTTGGAAAACACAAATGGAACCCATATAATTATAAAAATGGAGGCTAATGAAAGGTTATATGGTCATGGAGTTGTGATATGTGAGTTAAATGGTGGGGATAAAGGTGAAAGTGGACTATATTTTGAATACATTTTGGAGACTCTATAGGTATTAGGTGTTAGTTCATTATTTTGTCGGATTCATGGTATGTGGACCATGGTCTTGTAGTAATGAAATCTATATACGGATATGTAACACTTCATCGAGGATAGTAATATGTAGAGAAGTCATAGATGAATCATTGATATCTTTTGTATTTAATATGTATTTTGGGCTTTAGGAGAAGGCTCGCAGCTAAGTGTGTGGATGCCTTGAAGAGTCTGCAAATGAGTGCGCAGACCACCTAGAGGTGGGTGCGTAGGTTGAAGAATTTGTATGTATTGAAGATCTATCTTAATAAAAGTAGAAGAATTTTTGGAAAAATCCTATATATGTGTGTTTATACATATTGTTATGCATGATTTTTACTGAATTATGCAAAATAATACATGTTATACTATTTTCTTATCTGTTTATGTGATAAGTGAAAATCTGTGAAGTAAATCATTGGCGTGAAGTTAGTTAGGTATGATAATTTGTAGATATATCTAAGACATAAGTGAACACATGGACGCCACACATGCATATCCCTCTAGATGCAAAAACCTGTTCTGCAACCTCCCATAACTGCTTCAAGTGAGATTACAATATGCTTGCAGGTTGTTGTTGAAAGGGCCAGTGGTTGAGGGTTTTGATGGTGCACAATATATTTTGAACCTGGGTACAAGCCGCTTGAGCCAACAAATGGTTCCATTGCTAGGAACGAGATCTATTTGAGGGATATGTTTTGGCATATTTCGAAGAAGGAAATCCACAAGTGGGTTGAACAAAAAGAGCAAGAATTTGCAATTCAGGGTAATATAAATCTACAATTGTCGACTAAAAGTTGGTTGCAGAAGTATATCTTCGAAGAGTAGTATGAAATGTTTTTTGGTTCGTTTCACATTGAACTGTATGAGTGGGTATCAAAGTTGATTGAGTATAGGACTTTCTTTAAGGGAGACAAACCTAAGGAGTGGAATCTTGTATTGATACAACGACTCAAGTAAGTCAATAACAAGATCTCAAGAGTTGTTGATTTCTAGATCGATAAGATTTTGGGAGGGTTTATCATTGATTTTGCAATAGACACAATTGTATCTTACAACGAAGCTAAGGGGATATATTTAAAGAGTCCATGAGGTAAGTACCTGAAATCTTTGAAGCTGTGGATTAAAATGCTTTTTTGTGAAAATGGAATACTACAAATGCAGTCATATTAATGTTTGGGCGAAGAGGGAATAAGTTGGAACTAAGATTTACATGAAGTGGGAAGTGATATAGAGTAGAGCACGAACCAAAGAACTTTATTGAGACTATCTATAGTCCCTTGTTAGGTGCGTACGAGAGTGAAAAATAAGGAAGTAACCCTGCAACCCCGCGGTATTCCCCCTCCCATCCTGAAGGCATGTCAAAGTTAGGAGTTGAGAAAAATCAGGGCGTCTTTGGGATTCCCCATCCACATACTCCCCTTAACCCCCATCCTCGTCCCCATAATTCCCCTACACCATCTCCCCCTCCCCCTCCCCCTAACCCCCCAAGAAGAAAATTGGCTGATGACATCAAGCTACCTATCTTTAAAGGACTTGGATCAGAGGATCCTGACCAATTCTGGTTTGTTGCTGATGCAGTATGGAAAGCAAGATAGATCACTAACGAAGATGTAAAGAAGGCGTAGTTCATCATGATGCTACGAGAAAGAGTGCTGAAATGGTACATGAAGTACTCTATGACTAACCTGACTGCTTTGCTAGATAATATTAAGAAAGCATTGGTATCAAAATTTAAGAAGCCGAAGTCAGAGTCACATTGCATGACGGAGCTGAAGGAAATCAAATAGTCAGCGATTGAGTCTGTGTGTGAGTTTAATCAATGATTCAATGTATTAATGGGATAATTAAGCTTTAACATACCCCCAGAACAACATAAGGAGTGATTTATAGCCGCACTATTGCCTCATATTAGGTTACCCTTGATGCAGCACAAGATCACGACTCAAGCTAAAGCATTGGAGATTGTGATGAGGCTGGAAGCTTCGTCGATACAGATAATCATGCAGGAGTACAGGAGATTCAAAGCTAGCTAGAAAATTTGACATTGGAATTGTAAGATCTCAAGAAAGGTAAAGAGACCAGATCAGAAGTATGGTATACAAAATACAAAGCAAAAGGCCATTACAAGGATTAATGCCCTGTGCTAAGAGATTACTTGGCAAGTGGAGCACCTAATCTAGTGAACCTAGGATCAAGTTTGTGGTGTGAGATTTGCAAAACGAGGTGACAACATCGCTTTGAAGATTGCTATTTTTTACAGAAGTACATACATAACCCAAAGTAGTTATTTGCAACTTTTGTAAATTAGTAGTCCACGATGAAAGAAATTGTTGAAGTTATGACTTGATGATGGAGCGCACTGTCGATGCTTATACACTGCAAGTTGAAGAACATACACATGAAGAGCCAGGCCAGCATACTGGTCGAGGAGGTTTCCAAGGATGAGGACGAGGACGAGGATGAGGAGATGGTCAAGGATGCAACCAAATTATCTTTTATAACTATGGATAGGAAGGGCACTTCATAAGAGACTGTTAGAACCCTACAACAACCTGCAACTACTGTAAGTATTTTTATCATGTAATATAAGAATGTGCCATCCTTAACACGAAGATGTAGGATAAAAGGAACCAGTAGTTTGCAAAAAATCTTCAAATGATGACCGTTGAGCTAAGGGAGGATCAACTGCACATCGACATTATAACAGGAAGCAAAGCTGTGACTAGAAATGATAAAGCCGATGGGAAAAAGAAAGTTGAAGGTACATGGGTAAGAAAAACTACTGAAAAATACCCTACATTTGATATTCACAAGGAAAAGCAAGTATTCATGGAGGCAAGGCTAAGCTTTATGGATGATGGGGCTTCAACCTCTACTGTGTAGCTAACACAAAAGAATAATTGTGAGATAATACCAACTACGAGATAAGATGTGGATCTGAATATTTTGAATTCTTTTCTACATACTTGCATGAAGTTGTTAAGAAACCATAAAGTTGTGGATGGATTGCAGGAATTGATAGAATCTTGTGCTTCTAAGGAAGTACCATAGAGTGAGATGCGTGCAGTAAACAAACTACATTGACACAAGAAGAGGACTGGAAAAGAAATGAGCCTTACTACAGAGATTTGAGAATATAACATGGATTATGTTATCCTAGATCTAGGATCTGATGCAAATGTCTTGCCGAAGAAGACCTGGGAACTGATGGGTAAGTTGAAGTTGCTATGGTCACCCATTTAGCTAAAGATGGCGAACCAACAGAAGGTTTTTCCTTTAGGAAGGTTTTCAGGAATCATGGTAGACATTGAAGTGATTGAAATTGTGGAGGATAGTAATCCCTATCTCGCATTACTTGGGTTGGATTGGGAACTTTCTAACATGGCTATAATTAACCTAAAGAAAAGGCAAATGATATTTGAAAGAAACAATGTGAGATTCATTGTTCCATTAGATACATCAGAAGGAGCGATGTATACTGAACTTGGTAAACATGAGTACAATGCAGATGGCATTGACAACATTTATCAGATAATAGAAAAAGGAGAAGAATGGATCAACCCTACTACAGATGGAAAATTGGGTTGGGAGCAAGATAATTCCTACACTCCAGATTCAGAAGAGGAATTAGAAAACTTGCAAAACAGGTTACATGAAGTGTCTACAAGGCGATGTACAAGGATCACTAAAGCAATATGGTGTATGACATTAGAGGTATGTGATTTACTGTGTTATGATGGTTTGGGTAATGTCGATACTTTATTTAGAGATTATTAAAGACAAGTGCCATAATTTTAGAGGGTGTTAGCTCTGGATCTAGCCCTAAGAGTTACTCTTGCTAGATGTTAGGGTACACATAAGAAGAATATAGGAGATTGGCAACAATGTCGAAGATTGATGTGGGTAAGGTTTGGTCAAATATAAATAGAACCGGCAAATAAGTATGATGGTCAAACTAATCCTAGAGAACACATACAACACTATATGGCAACATGGAAAGAAATTTTGGGAGAAGAATGGTTGCATGGTTTCATCCATACCTTGGAGACAATTCCTCATAATTGGTATTTGGAAACAAAATTGTGACATGGTACTGCAAGCTGGGCAGATATGGTTGATGGATTTTTAATGACATTTAGTTTTGAAGATGATTGTCGACATATAGATGCATCCCTTCATATAGTTAAGAAGAAGATTTTTGAAAATGAAGTTCCATGTATATGGAAACCTGATTAGGATGTGTAGTTATAGAATGTATTGGAATGCTCCAATATCACTCCAAAAGAGGAGGAAAATCCTCACAATATCGACATCACAAAATTTGAAGGTCACCGGGAAGTGAATGGACCTAAAATAGAGATGCCTAATATAACAAAGCCACTAAAGATGAAGAGGGTGAATATAGGATTAGGGGACGAGTTGAAGTTTGCAATGATAGGATATTACTAGGATGAAGACACAGTCAACAAGATAACAAATCTTTTGCATGAGTACCAAGAGTTGTTTCCCACTAAGTTCTCAGATATGAAGGACATAGTAGGAGACTTGGGAGTTATGAAGATTCCTCTGAAACCCAACGTGAACCCTGTCAAGAAGAGGCCTTATAGACTTGTCAGGCGGAAAGAGTTATTTTTGCGGACAAAACTAACCTCCCTAGGAGTCTAAGACTCTCTAGTGACAAACAAGAAAATTAAGAGCAATCCTTCTCTAAACATGCATTATCCTATGAGAAACCAAGTGTTTTTCGATCCTACCTGAAGTCAAATGCTTGTTGTAGCAGTCTAGCCTCGTCGATCCAGATGAGCTCCTCCTTCACTTTGAAACCTGCATACACTAACAATCAAATGATTACATAACACCTGAATATTCGATAAAACAAAGCATATTCAACATATAGACCAAGGAGTATATGAAACAATTCATTAACAACA
>APFE030801952.1:2693-14531 GCA_000404065.3 Pinus taeda
AATAATATCATTAATTATAATGATAGTCCACAATATATTGATAGATAATGACATATATATATATATATATATCAATTGTAGACATAATTTCTATTACTCAACAATTAGGAGGATTTTGTTAGACTTTAGTATTTTATTTCTGAATTGAATTTAAAATTAGTAATAGTTCTAATTTTTTAATATTTTAATTTATTATTTATGTTTATGGTGAATTACTTAGAATAATATATATATATATAGTATATGATATATATTTATATAATATAAATATATATTTATATATATATATATTATATATATATAGTAATATACAGATATATCCTTCGAAGTACTGGGAATGGCTTTGGGGACTTCAACTTGAGCTAGGGTTGGATTTGGTGCTAGGGTTTTGGCTTAAGGTACCATGGCGCGATGTGGAGGGGGGAGTGTTGCTCCCTCCTATAGTCAAGTAGTTACAGAGGGAAGCAAGGACTCAAGAATGAAGCATTTCAAAAAACCTTTGGAGAAGATATCAGAGGCAAGAAGCAAGAGAAAATTGGGAAGAAACAGACTTCACGATCAAGAACGAGATCAACAGGAAAGAAGTAAGGAAAATGAGAATGGAAGCTGTAGTGAAAAACCTACTTTCACAAAGCCTAATGGGGTCTATAAATCTAAGTCGATCATTATTCCCTGACTAATATTGTATGATCCACCGATCCAAGAGCATAGGGATCATATGAAGGAACATGCGATCATATGTAAATTCATGGGGTTATCACCAATGGAGAAGGTGTTACACGTTTGGATAAGGAGTCATTCGAAGCCAAAGGGGGAAATACACCTACATCTAGGCTCTAAGGGCTTCTTCACAGTGGTGTTCACAAGCCTAGAGGACAAAGAAAGAGTGTTTGAAGGGAGGGCTTATTTTTATGTTGTGACAGGACTCTACATGCGGCCACGGATGATGAAATTTGTTCCAGAACGTGAGACTTTCACATCGATACAGGTATGAATCAGACTATACTCCCTTCCTCTGGATTATTGGCTACTAGAATCTCTTAAAAAAATAGGCAACAGGTTGCGGCATTTTCTAAATATCTCAGAGGCAACTCTGAAAGGAAAATACACATCCTTGTGTGGAAATGGACTTATCTGGAGCCCTTCTAAAAGAAATAACTTTAGAAGTGTATGATTAAGAATGGGTGCATATTGTATACTATGAGCATATCCCATTTGGGTGCTGCAAATGCCATGAACATGTGCATCTATTCAGAGATTGCCCAACAATCAATATGGAAGGTAATGGGAAAAATACTATGGATAGAAATCAAGAGGATTTCACCAAGGTTGGGGGCAAAGGGAAGGGGGGTAAATTTCCACAAAAGAAGTTAAATGAGGATAGACAAACAACACACAACACTTTCAAGATCCTAGTGGAAGAAGAGAGGAGCAAGGACACAATCCACGACATGGAGAACATAACTGAGGAATAGGAAAAGATAGCTGACATGGAGAATATCACAGTAAACAACCAGCAAAAGGATGATCTACCAAGTTGTATGGAGATCAGTAGGGACTATGAGATGACTCCAAGTGAAGTGGTAATGGAGGACCATGAAGTACATGAGATTCTAGATATTGAAAATGTAGATCTAGAGAAATTTCTGGAACAAGGGAAAAACATAGGAGTGGGCTTCCTGCCAAAAGAGGATTATGACAGAGTACAACATCTCTTTCTATGGAGATCAAAATTGAAGGGAGTTGGAGTAAAAAGAACTCATCAAAGCCAGAAGCCGAGTGGGGTCAAAATGATGGACATTATACACGCACAATCTCCAAAGAACTCAGCTAGGAAAAGAGGAAGAAAGACACAGAATGAGTTGTTGAATGAATGTGGAAAACTATTGATCAACTCAGGTAAGATGAAAGATCTCACCAGCTACTCCTTTACTAATATTTCTTAATGAAGCTCACAACATGGAATATTGGGGGCATAGGAAATAGAAGGAAACAAAGAAATCCCAGTAACATAATCAAAGAAGAAAAACTAGATATGATTTTAATTTATGAGAAAAAATGTTCGATAGATAAGATAAGAGAAATTCATACTAAGTCTTTAATCAAGTATGAGTATCTAGAGGTTAAGGCAAATAACTCTGCTGGGGGGGGGATTCTCACGCTGTGGGATCCATAGAAATTTGGAATCTTGGATACTGAAGCATCGAGGAACTATCTTTCAGTGGTATGTAAACCTATAGGTGATAGGGAGATATACATTATTACAAGCATTTATGGACCTCAAATGCAAGTAGAAAAACTCAAGATTCTCATCTCCTTGGAGGATCTAAGAGCAACAGATCCCAGTATGCTCTTGATCATTATAAGAGATTTCAACATGATAAGATCTCTTTCATAGAAAAAGGAGGTAGTAGACAGCTAGGTAGAGGCTCCATGGCCTTCCAGAACTTCATTATGAACATGGGGATAGTGGAGTCTAAAACAATAAATGGGACCTTCACATGGAATAATAAGAGGGGAGGGGCTTCTCAAGTTGCTTCCAAACTTGATAGATTTATCATTTAATAGGACCTCCTTCTCACAGGCCCTACCGTGATAGCTTCCATTCTATCCTTTGGAGGATTGGATCACTGGCCTGTATAGCTAGAAGCCACCTTTATGGGAACACCGAGAAATAGACCCTTCAGGTTTGAAAATGTCTAGCTCTCTCACCCTAGATTCACTACCAACATTGATATATCTTGGAGAGAGGATTTGAACATTCAAGGTACTAAAATGTTCATGCTCCTACAAAAACTTAAACATATAAAATCTAGACTTAACGTTTAGAACAAAAGGGAATTTGGTGATATCTTCAAAGCCAAAAGAGAGACTGAGCAGAAGCTCGAGGAGATCAATCAGATCAACATCATAGATGGCTTCACCGAAGAACGACAAAAGCTAACTGACTCTTTGCAGGAAGAATGGGAGGATCGATGCTTACAAGAGGAAATTTTCTGGAGGAAAAAATCAAGGATACAGTGGATTAGAGAGGGAGAAAGAAATAAAAAACTCTTTCATAAATCCACTATGGCTCACATGGCACACAATAGAATCACAAATATCAAAGATTCTCAAGGGATTGAGCTTTTCTCTTACAATTATATGGAATCGGTCTTTGTACAACACTTCCTCAATATTTTGAAGGAGACACTAGAGGATAGATCCAGGTTCATTGACCATTTCACTTAGTATTTTCCTCAGCTGGTCACCAGAGAGGAGAACCACAATCTTAACAGGCCAGTGTCGGAGGAGGAGGTCAATGAAGTGATTAATGAAATAAAAAATGGAAAAGCACCAGGCCTCGATTCATTATATGTATACTTCTTGAAATGTTACAAGAAAACAGTCAAACAGGATATCCTCGAGGTGGTGGAAGACTCATGAAAATCAAAAAGGGTTCTAAAAGCTCTTAATTCTTCCTTCAGAGCTTTGATCCCAAAACAGGAAAATGACATGACTCTGGTTGGTTTTCATCCTATATCATTATGTAATGTGGTGTATAAAATTATTTAGAAAGTGATATCTAATAGACTTAAGCCCCTTATACCATCTCTAATCTCAGAGGAGAAAACATTCTATGTGGAAGGAAGACAAATCCTCAACAATATCATCAAAGCTTATCAGGTGGTACACTCTCTCACAAGCAACAAACAAGCTGTTATGGTCATTGAGTTGGACCTAGCTAAAGCCCATGATAAGCTAAGTTGGTCTTACATAATAGAAATTATAAGAGCCAATGGCTTTTACCAAAATTGGATAAGATGGGTTATGGCACTAGTCACTATGACCAGTTTTTCCATACTACTTAATGGAGCTCCATCAAGAACCTTCACTCCCTCAAGAGGACTCAGAAAAGGAGATCTTCTCTCACTGTTCCTCTTCGTTCCCATGATGGAAGGGCTAGCTAATGCAATCGAAATGGGAAATTCTGAAGGATGAATCCAAGGCATCAAACTCACCTTGGATGTAGTGGCAAAAACACAAACAATTTCTGGATGATACAATGTTACAAGGCATACCCATAGTTAGGGAAGCCAAAGAAATCAAAAACATCTTAAATCACATTACTATGGCAGCAGTCACAGAGGTAATCAGCAACAAGTCCAAAGTTTTTTTCATTAACCCTAATATTGCTATTCAGAGAAACATTACCATAATTATTAGCTTTCAGAGGGAACAACTTCTTCCAAATAACTTCGCATATCTCTTACTGACAAACCTTTAAGAAAGAAAGTGTGGGATCCAATATTAAATAAACTTCACAAGGACAAAAATTGGACATGTAGGTCACTAAATTTGGTACCGCACCTTGTGCTCACATAGGCGGTCTTGCATACCATTCCCATCTTCATGTTTTAAACTATTCCTACTCCTCAACGGATTAAGTAGCAGGTAATGAGCATACAAAGGGACTTTCTGTGAGGCAGAGGGGAATAGAAAAGGAAGTGGTCTTTAGTAGCTTGGGACAAGCTTTGCAAGCCCAAAAGCCATGGTGGCTTGGGGCTTCATGATCTTGAGACCCTCAACTGAGTTTCGGGAGACAAAATTTGGTGGAGATGGATCAAGGAGTCGATTTCTCCCTAGGCTAAGCTGTGGAAACAAAAATATTCCAAGCATTAGCAGCAGAAGGATCACATTAGAATGTTAGGGCAAGTTAGGGGCTCCCATATTTGGAACCTTGGCTACGAAAATAAAAGTATTGTTCAACAACATTGCTTCTGGGAGATCTGAGCATGGAACTAGCTCTATTTTGGGAGGAAAACTAGCAACAATAACCCAACCTTTATAAGGATGAATTAGCAACTCTCAAGAGTGACACATATACACATAAAACAAAGGGATACTTTTGGTAAGAGACTTATGGGACAAGGAAAAGAATAATGGAAAATGGAGGAATTGGAATGATCTAGGATACAGTGATGAGAGTCCTTTGAAGGCCCAGGTAGACGTTCTGACCCAGGATCTAGAGCATGGAAGGATTTTGTTTCCTCCTAACCTGAACAACTAAGATGGGGGAAGAACATTGAAGGTAACTTTAACCTCAAATAGTCTAAACAGGAAGTTATGGAATTTAACTATCGGAATCCTGATCAAGTCTAGAAGAAACTATGGTAGAGCCTCCACTGGATGAAAATAAAGTTATTCATCGGGCTAGTGAATCAAAATAAGATTTCAACTTGGGAGAATCTTTTAAAGGAAGGCTACATTGGTCCTTCCAAATGTTACCTTTG
The DNA here is from genome assembly GCA_000404065.3 of Pinus taeda. Taxonomy (NCBI): domain Eukaryota; kingdom Viridiplantae; phylum Streptophyta; class Pinopsida; order Pinales; family Pinaceae; genus Pinus; species Pinus taeda. Next base: position 7,967 of record APFE030801952.1, read on the forward strand.
TGGCTCAGATGAGGAGATGATGAAACACCTTCTAAACCTTTGTCCTTTCACATCCAATGTATGGGAATCGGTGGCCTCGATATTTAGACAAACTGATAGGAACAGGCTCAGTATATCCAACACTTTGAAGAACTGGAGGAAGAACTTCTGAGGGAATGATATTCTTAATAAATCCTGGATTCTAGTTCTAGGATTCGTCATCTAGAATGTTTGGAAAGAGCGCAATAGTCAGATCTTCAAAAACAAAACAAGCAAGCCCCAACACATAATTGACCAAATTCTAAGGCAGCTCAAAGATACAGTAAGAGGCTTCTTGACGACACCTCCTAAGGATCCTCCTTTGCCCTAAGAGGTGAGTATTATACTCCAGTTGGGTCTCGAGTCCATAAGCCGATGGGGAATAATAAAGAGAGTGAGCCAAATAAATATAGAGGTTAACGTTTGGAAGCCTCCTCCTTCTCGTTTCTTAAAGGTTAATATAGGTGGAGCATCTAAGGGCAACCCTGGATTAGCTCACTTTGGGGGTGCCATAAGAGATCATCAGGGGAAAATATAGAAGATCTTACGTGGCCACTTGGGGAAGGCTACTAATAACATGGTGGAGCTCATGGAATTATAGTAATGCTTGGAAATCTTGGTGGGTGCAAATTCACATAATGTTATCACTGAAGTAGATTCAAAACTCATCATTAGAGTGGCCAAGAAAATATACAATGGAGCTTCTCCACATAAAGTGTCATAGCATTGGAAGATTTTGCAGGTATTTCACCATATCTACTTTCACCTACAAACCCTAAAAACTATTAGATTTGTCCATGTGAAAAGGAAGGCTAACATGTTAGCGGATCGTTTGGTGAATGAAAGAGTCACCAATAGGGATAGAGATTCTTAGCATGCTTAGGATTAGTTACCTCCAAGAAAAATGTGGGAGGATTGTCTCTATAAGGTGAACATAGACATGGAGCTATGGATTAACAAGTTGGATCAAAGGGGTTATGGATATAGGGGAGGTACCACATATTTTCTCGTCCATTTTTATATTGCTTAGAAGATGTTTGATAGAGATTATGGGAGGAAGGCACAAGAACCTCCCGCTGGAAGGGATTAACGGTCTCCATTTGGTGAAAAGAGCATGCATTCCTTGGTTCGTTTGGTGCATGTTAGTATGACCAGAGGGTTGATTGTTTGATTTTTCCCAAAGTGTTTGGCCGGATCTCACTAGTTGTCTAGTTCAGCCTTCTCATGGTTTTGTGTGCATGGTTCGGTTTTTCTAGCCCTATTGTTTGTTGAACTCTCACACAGCGGGTGTGGCTACATGTAAATTATGTACTGTTGGCTAGATTCATAGAAGTTCCTACTCTTACTTGATCAAAAAAAGAATTACTATACACACACACACACACATATATATATTATTTTTTAATAAATATAAAAATTATTTATGCAACTTGTTTTCCTAACCTGCCACCCCACTGAAAATTTGGAGTGCACCCTAGCCGTCTCAAAAAATAGTGCCCCGACGCCTGTTATCACACAAAAAATTGATTATCTAGCCTAATTTACAAGTTGGATTGAGGTACACTATGTAAAGCCAATTTTACCATAGTAAAACTACTTTCACTCTCAGAAATTACTTATTAAACCACATTTTTTAAGTAATTTATAGTCAAACAGATGAAGAATAATTAAGTAAATCTTTATTTATTTTATTCTCTTCTAGGAATAATTGATTTAACCGCAATTTTATTATTATTCCTTGTAATATTTCACCCAATCATGAAAAAAAAACAAATAAATCACTATGACATTTTCTACAAGAATAATTAATTAATCACTAATTAATTGTTATTATTTGTTAAATTTGACTAAATCCCTTAGGAATAATTAAATAATTTTAATTGTTATTTGTTATTATTCCTTAACTAATATGTTATATAATAAATAAATCATTTATTTATTTATTATTTCTAAATAAAAGTTTAAATATGTTTTCCCTCCTAAACAAATATAATAAAATATTTTAGGTGGTATTCCAAGAATGGGATCAATAATATTTTATTATTGCTTATTATTTGAGGATAACTCAATATTTTGTTATAAAGTGGATTGTTTTCCATTCATTATTCACTTTTAATTATTTTCATTGTTGCAGTCACTATTGTATCTCTTATAATTTTCATTGCCACACACCATATTTTTGTTGGGTTTATGCATTATAGAGGAGGAAGACTCTATAGAAGCCGAAGTCATTTGAGGATAGCCAAGAACCCATTCCATAAAGGGGGATTGGTAACATTTGTTTTTTCTCCTCATAGGTGTTATTATAAAATTGTTCGTAACATATGTGGTTTCCATTGGATGATTGGGGTTATTACTCTTTTTTTCAGTCTTTAACTATGATCATATCATAGATAATAACTTTTGTAGGTGTTTCTTCTATAAGTAGCTCTAGATCTACAATGTTTAGTAACCATTTATATTGTTTAGATTGTTTGTCATACATAATCTTAAGTCCATTCATTTTGTACATCGTTGAGAACAAAACACTACAACAAACTGGTGACTTCACTAGATTTAATACTTGAGATTGAGAAACCGAGGTGACCTTTAGTATTGACCTTGGGGTTTCTTATTTTTTTTCAAATCTCTCAATGCTTCCTAGTTTTTTAACCCTAGATCTGATCAATTTCTCACTTCTGTAAGCTTTCTAGTCGTTTCCACACATCACAGGAGCCAATGGCGAAAAAGGTGAAACTTTTTTATGAAACTTACCAATTGCGATCGTTGGAACAAAAATCACATTTTTCAGCCCAAAAAGTGTGATCACTATGGAGAAACAGGTTAGTACATGCTATTTCTGGGTTTTGGGGTTTTTATCACATCTGTTTCTTGGTTTTGCAGAGATCTTTTTGTTGGTTGTCTAACCTCTGTATCATCCCATTGAGGCTATCATCCACTCTGATTTACTCGTTGAAGTCAAATTTAGCCTCCCCTAGGACTTCTATTACACTTCCAACTTTCTAGGAGTAGTTTAGCTCAGTGAGAAGTTTGAGTTTCTACAACGCTTTCAACCACATTTTCGAGATCTGTAATCTTTTGTTTCAGATCTATTAAGGTAGGTTTCTACCATCGACAATTTCACATTTAAACTTGTTTGGTCATTCCCTTAGGGTCCCATCAGTCACTTAGTGTCACTTGATCCCACCCACACCAACATTCACATCTCTTGACTGTTTTAGTGTATTTCCCATCGGTTTAGCCACCAGTAGTAGAGCGTTTGCAAACCTAGTTTTGGTGGGGTGGGGTTTAGTTAATTGTTTTGTTGTTCATTTTCTATTATTCATTTCAGTTTATTTACAACGGGTTTTTTCTTTTTGTAAAACACAATTTGGGCTTAATCAATTAATACACTTACACACACAAGCACACCTCAAGTGAAGGGTACTTGGTTTACATCACCAAATGAATACTTAAAATAATGAATTTATCTCACTAAAACAAGGACAAAAGATATATTATTGATCTCCCTTCACCATTTCCATGTTTCGTGTGTCCTTCCATCGTTGCGCCACCAAGCCGTGTGCTGCAAAGACTATTAGGCCCTCACCCCCAGTTTCTTCTTGGGCGTATTACCTGTCCCCATGGGATTCGCGTTCATAGCCCTCCAACTCACCATACCCACTCTTGTCCCTGTCCTTCTGATTCCTCATCTATTTCCAAAGCTCCTTCACCGCATATTGTCACCATTTCTAGACCCACAACTAGTGCAGGAACCAAAAATGGTGTTGGCTCCACTTCTATCTCGGTGGTCACATGAGATGGAATAGTCTGAGGAACCATTATGACAGCCCCCATGCTCTGCTTTATGGTTTGGTTAAGTCTATTGGATCTAAAATAATTGATAAATAACCCCATACACCATGATGCTGGTTGGCCCTCTATGCTAACTAAGCCTCCCTCATACATCCCAAAGTTTGATGGTATTCATGGAGAGGATCCTACTAGCCATGTTTGATCCTCACGGGTGTGGTGTTTGTCTAACTCTATAACCGATGTCTCCATTTGTCTTTGGCTCTTCCAATGAACACTCACTAGAGACCCTACACAATGCTATGTAGAACATCCCTCTTCCTCTCATTTCATTTTTACGATGCTTGCAAAAGCATTCCTTTCATATTTTCAGTTACCTTTCCTGTACGACATTGGTATTGAGCTAATGACCACATTCCATCAGTCCTCTGCCACCCGCCTTTATCACCATGCACAAGAGTTGCATTTAAGGAGGAGAACATGTCATGCCATGCCTTTCAAAGACTATGTCTATCTAGATTGGTTTCTTAAGAGCCCTTTATTCCCCCATTGGGAAAGATGTCATGTCCCATTTTCCTCAGCTCAAGGAAGAAGCTCTCGAGAATGCTTTGAGATATGATCTAATTTATGCACAATCTGATTATGTTTATACTGTCATTGGAAACCTCCCTCGTCCTGGAAGTTCCAATTTAGCGGGGGAATCCCACACTACCGATAGTATCGTTCGATCCCTTCACACTCCTTTCCATATCCTTAGTAGATTTATGGATATCTCCATCGAGGCACCAATTCCTCCAACATTTATGCTTCTCTTACTATTAACATGTGTCTAGGGCCCCAACTCGTCTACCAAACTGTTGCTGCTTCTTATGTAAAGCATAGTGCTTGAGCCAGTCATGCATTAGCACTGTAGCATCCATGAATCCTCATCCCCAAAAATGAGTGTCCCCTCAGGGTGAGGTTTTTACACGACAGGGTTATACCAATCGCAAAATTAGAAGAGAAAGAATAAATTTAAGGGTGGCAAGGATAACCAAGGTAACGAGCCTAGTAAACCCCACGGGAACCAACCTAACACCAACTACTAGCAACAGGGTGGCAAACCCAAGAAGAACAAGGCTATTCATACAAACAATCCTTGTGCATGTTGTAATGTATATGGCCACTATACATATGAGTGTCCTCTTTTACCCCATGTGCGCCAAATGTGGGAAGTTGAGTAGCGTGTCGAGGTCAACAATCACCTCATAATCTTGCACCATCTCAACCAGCAGTGCTCACAAATCATTTCCCATAGCAAGAATTTGTTGATTCTCAACCCCACCAAGGTCAAGTAGTGCACTCCCCCAACCTTCTCATCTTGGTGACTACTAGATCCTTATGATGAAATCTAATGAGGTAAACCCCTCTAACATCAACCTACAAACTTGGTCGCGTCAATATGATAAACCCTCCACTTTGTCAGCTACCGAGTCCAAAATCAAAGTATCTTTTTAGCCTCTTACGACACCAAATGGTATTTTACAAATCCTTCAACCTAAATTTGAGGCCATTCCCATGATCCCAAAAGGACCATTACGCCATAATGCGGCTTCTAAAAAAGTTGCCATTACATAGAGTATAGTAGATGAGTTGGTGTAATCATCTACAGCTATGTCGATGCTGGAAGTCCTCCAGTCATGCCCATCCCAAAAGAAATATACACTAACTACCTTGGGTGTAGTGGATCCTTTCGATGATCATTTGATTGGCTTCCTGATTAATACATTAGCGTATCCCTCATTACCTTCTGTGGTTGCTTTTGAGATACGAGTTAGAGTTGAGATACCAGTTAGATACCTATTGTTTATCCTAAATATATATTTTTTTCTTAAACTATTTTTGTCTTCAATATAATGTTTTGTCGTAAAATATTTTTTTTTCAAATTGTTTTTGTCTTAAATATAAAGTTTTTTCTTAAAATATTTTTGTCTTAAACTATTTCTTTCTTAAATATAATTTTTTGTTTAAAATTATTTTTGTCTGAAACTCTTTTTCTTTTAAATTTTTATATTTAAGGAAAGTAACTAAAATAAAAAGTTGTTTTTTAAGACAAGATTTCTTGTCTTAAAAAATGTCTTAAAAGTATCCTTCATGTAGTAATGTAGTTTGATAAAAGAAAGATAAACATATAAAAAGCCAAGAACATAGACACAAGGAAAGGGATGGTGTTTGTGTTGTAGAATACAAGATTAGCTCAAAAGGGAAGAATGACAACTAAATGGATCTATGCTGATAAATCAATAAATAAAGCGTAAAAAAAGAGAATATAATATGTCTATATCTTTTGAACATATGTGAATTACAGATTCTATTAAAAGCTCACAATCTAACTCGTCAGACAATTCATCATTTTGTTGATAATCATATTTTGGGATATTCTTGGAATTTGAAATAGATATAAAGATGTCAGTTGTGTATCATGTAAATATGACATAGTTTAATTATTCTATTTATCGTCGTTATTGGTATATAAAGTAAGTACAAGCAACATCCTCCCATTTGGTATCCAATAGTCTAATCAGTCACTTCATGGGGCTGTTGTATTCATTTTATATGAAATTTAATTAAAAATAGGTAAAAATATAGCAGCCTTATCAATTAAATGGTAAACATAATAGTGATAACTATTACATTTGATTAAAAGTTCGTAAAACTATATTATCCATATAAATTAAATGCTTGATAAAAAACTCTAGTGAAATAAATATCAAAA